>JANHFT010004377.1:602543-631332 GCA_032467955.1 Pseudoxenodon macrops | reverse complement strand
ATCGTACGCAAGTACAGTACAGAAAATTGCAAGTTCACCAAGTACAGTACAGAAAAAGTAAGTTCATCAGAAAAACAAATTAGTAAATTCATCAGAAAATCATAAGTTCCTCAGAAAAATAAATAAAAGATCATCAACTTTATGTTTTCAGCTTCCTCTGACAAAATGAATGATTTTTTATCATTTCAACATCCATGAAGGGTTTTTCATGTAATATCTATATGATGTATTAAATAAATAATTTAAGCGTATCAGGATTAAGAAATATTTTCGTCACTTCATTACTGGCAGGCTTCTCTTAGATGACTGGAAGTGCCCAGCCTTTTTAATTATTTTATTTATATACTGCCCTTATTATTTTTATAAATAATTCAAGGCAGTAGGCATATCCAACACACCTTCCTCCTCCTATTTTCCTCACAACAGCAACAACCCTGTGAGATGAGGAGTTTAGAGAGAGTGACTGGCCCAAGGTCATCCAGCGGCTCTCATACTGAACTAGAACTCACAATCTCCTGGTTTTCCAGCCTGATTCCTTAACCACAGACAGTCATGATTTATTATTGGGGGGGAGGTATAGAATTTTCTTTGTGTTATGAATTATGTAAAATCTATTTTACAGTATATAATATTGTTTTCATGCTTCCAACCTGAAAACTGAAAGAAACAACAGCAACTCTATAAACTGCAAAACAGAGTTTCGGGAATCACATACTGTATAGTCCTGGTGTCTTAAGTTATTCATGTCTCAGGATTTACAAAGAAATCCTACGTCTGTGAAAATCTCTTTCATGAAATAAGGTCCAATAATATATGGGGCACCAAGGGAATGTACATAACCATCAAGAAGGGCAGCACAAAGGTTGTGTTCTGAGCAGAGGTGGGTTTCAGCAGATTCTGGCCAGTTCTGGAGAACTGGTAGTGGAAATTTTGAGTTGTTTGGAGAACCTGTAAATACCACCTCTGACTGGCCCCACCCCCATATTCTCTGCCTCCCAAGTCCCAGCTGATCAGGAGGAAATGGGGATTTTGCAATAACCTTCCCCTGGAGTGGGGTGGGAATGGAGATTTTACAGTATCCTTCCCCTGCCATGCCCACCAAGCCATACCCACCAAGCCATGTCCACCAAGCCACACCACGCCACACCCACCAAGCCACAGCCAAAAAACCGGTGGTAAAAAAAATTGAATCCCACCACTGGTTCTAAGCCATGCTGGCTGACATGATGGGTTTGGAAATTAATAGTCTAACATGGAGATGAAGCCTCCATCTTGAAAAAAATTAATAGAAAACATCATGTTTCATTATGAGTCATTTTATGAGTCATAAAGCAAGGCTGATGTATCACTTTGTGTTAAATTATAGGGATCAATGGGAAAACTCTTCTAAGTGCCATGGGAAGGCACACGCCTGAATCCAAACGCCCCCAGACAAATCTAGCAGAGCCACAATCAGCATCTCTCAGTCCTGTTCCAACATCCAACATCAATGTTCTTGGGAATGCCTCACCTAGCTGGTCCAGATCATCATCACAAAAATCCACTGCTGGTCACCCTTCTGCTCACAACTCCTCAGGGTCTTCCAAGATTTCCTCAGGTTCTCTGCTTACCCCACAATCTCCAGGTGAGATCGGCCTCTCTTTTATGGAGGCATTCCTATATATTTTCCAGCCTCACCCACGTACAGCCATAAAATTCATTTCACAGGTCAAAATTCTAGCATGGGATGCACATCTGGTAAAGAAGCTTGAAGTGGAAGGTAAGCTGAGGTGATGCACTTTTGGCCTGTGTGAGGGTTCAAGAAGCAGAAATATCTACATTAGATAGATATGCGGTATTGGCCAATAAATTACTTTCAGTGTGCTTCCTGATTCAAAGACCCAGGTGCATTTACCTGCTCTGTGGATCAATCATTTTGAAGGAATTTTCACCCACTTTACAACCACATTCTGGAATTTCCAGAATTTTCATTGCTAAACAAGGCAGTAGTTAACTGACTTATACTTGATTGTATGACCTTTTTGCCATGGTTGTTAAGTAAATCACTACAGTGGTTAAATGAATCATGCAGACATTAAGCGAATCTGGATTCCCGCATTGATTTTGCTTGTCGGAAGCTGGCTGGGAAGGCTACAAATGGCAATTATATGACCCCAGCACACTGCAACTGTCCTAAATGCATCCTAGTTGCCAACTTTTCATCACATGACCACGGGGGTGCTTTTGTTGTCATAAATGCAAGAACATAAAGTCATTTTTTCAGTGCCGTTATAACTTTGAACAATTGCTAAACAAATGTTGCAATTCAAAGACTACCTGTAATCTTACTAGGATTATGTTATCTGCTGCTTGACCTCTGCACTTTTATTTCAAGCATTTTGAATTCAGCAGTTTTTGATGCTTTTTTTATGTTTGTGTGGTTGGTAAGAAGGGTGGTGTAAGAGTTGCTTCCTTCTGATTTGTTGTCATTCAAATATTTTATTATGTGGTAAGAGCAGCTGGGATGGGGAAGTCACTGGGTGACCCAATGTTTCCAGAGTACTAGTTTATGCCAGGGAGTAAAGGGTAAATAAGAAGATTAGAATTTACTGGTATACTAATTTCTTCACCCACAGTTATTTCTTCCAAGTCACACCTTCCTTTTCAGGTACAGGATACCATCTAATAAATATATTAATCAGCTGTAGTCCACAAAATTGCATACTGTAATAAAATGTTAATTCACACAAGAGAATAATTTCCTTCCCCCCCTCCACTTCCATGCAAACATCCTTCTTCCTATCCCGTTTTCCTCATTCTGTTTCATCTGCTGCTTCTCTTGCCTGCCTCTCACCACATTTTCTCCAGTGGCTTATAGTCCTTCTTCCCCATTGGGCTACCATGCTTTCTTATTCACTGGAGTTTTAGATATGGATTTTTATAAACACCTGTTAGCACAATGCAATTGTATAATGAAAAACATACCAAACACCTTAATTCTTGATTTGCCGTGCAGAATCTGTTGCAGCCCCTTAGCTCACAAAACTTAATTTTGATCTAAGATCCACATTATAGCTCTAAATCAATTTCACCTAACAATCAGCCTGAACCTGTTTTGAATTATAATCTAAAGAATGTCAGTTTACAATACAACATGAACCCTTTTCTCTTTCTAAAATAACGTGAACCCTTTTCTCTTCTTTTTAGGTTCCAAAAGTTTGGACAAGAAACTTCCTTTCAATCTCCGAAAGAGTAACATCTCCCTAAAAACAGCCAGTCCACACCCACCAGCCCCTTTGGCTCAGGTAGTCTACCTGAAGGACATTGTCTGCTACCTGTCTCTGCTGGAAAGGGGACGGGCTGAGGATAAGCTGGAGTGTAAGTGCTTGGGTGACAGAACATCTGTAGTCCTTGAGCACCACGTGCAAAACTATGGGTGCCTTGGTCACAGGTGACAGGGGTAGAAGGAATGAGGGAGGGTTGTGGTTTTAAAGGAAACCATAAGATCTTTGAGGTTTATAAGGAAGTAAATGTTGAGATTCATATGGGTGTGAATCATGAACGAAGCTGCAATTCCTGCCAACCTAACAATTCCAAAGCTTGCAAATGTCACTAGATAAATAGGTACCACTTTGGTGAATTCATTAATGGGGACATAAAAGAAGTCCCCAACTGGGACTCCCCTGGGCAACCGTGATGTTACTAGTTGATCCTTTAACAAATTTATTTCATGACAATAACTTGTTCGTTCATTCCTTTCCAGCTAAACAGGAATAGAAATCCCCATGTGCATTGTTGGACTATATCATCAGCTCCAATATGGCCAGTGATTTGAGCTGGAAAGAGTTATGGTCCACATCAAGTAGTTCATTGTGGATTCAATATTGATTAAACAGCATTAATATTCATTGATGGAAGACTGCTATATTTACCCATAGCTCATATTTCTATGACCTTTTCTCTTGGGGGGAGGGATTTTCAGGGAGCAAAATGTTTGTGAGTGATTTTCAAATATTTCCAGTATGAAATGCTCAAGTTTCAGCAGTTCCTTCTCCTGCAATCACATCTATTCCTCCTGGCTTTCTAAAACAACAGCTCATAGGCCACCACAAAAAAAATTAAATGGGGCATAGGTACTATTTTAATTTGTTCACATGTTTGGGTGTGGCTTTATTAATCTGAAATGTTCCCTGTGTCCTTCCTGATAAGCGGCTTCAACTGTGATTAATCAAAAGGTGTTTAATAGAAAGGAAAGAAGTTAAGAGGTAACACTACATGTACTTTAAAAGCTGTGTCTAGTAGCATTCTCAGAGCATGTATGTCAGCTGCCAACCTTCAGTTTTGCAGGTAAAGAATTCATGTATCAATCATCAGCTCTGATGAAATACCAGTTCAGTGATATAATTTCAAATTCTTCAGTTAGGACTTACCACCTTCCTTATCCTAGAAGGTAACAGGTTTTTTTTCTCAAATAAGTAGCTGTGTGTTGGGGAGTGGAATGGTAGAACATATGGATTCAAATGGCTACAAACATTGCTGCTACTACAGTTGTTTCAGGAGTGCTGAAGGGCTTCCAGATTGAAAGGATTCAATGGTGTCATCACCGTTGCCCGGGGAAAGCCCAGTTGAGAGCTCTTTTCATCTCCTCGTTAAGTTGGGTACTGACATGGTACCCATTTATCTACTCACAGCCGCCCACTTTCTAACTACTGGCTCGGCAGGAGCTGGAGCATGTGACAGGAGTTCACCCTAACCTGCAGCAACAACCAGGTCTCGAATGCAAGCCTGCCGATCATCAGCCCAGGGTCCTAATCTTGTGAGCCAGCATGTTCCCACAAGTATTGCTGAAGACCTAATACCTTTTAAATTAACTGCTTAAAAAATAAACCTAGATGGTGATTTGGAAGGGCAGCTCATCTGATGAGTTTTAACCCTTTTTGTAATGTCTAAACAGACCTGTTTTTCTTTTCTTTACACTTATCCTTTTCCCACATATTAGAATACATCTCAGCTTTGTTTTCCTCTTTAACTGTATTTCCTTTTTATTTCTCCTCACCCAACTTCAAGCCTTATTTTGGAGTATGACTACTAGTGGGTGGTTGTATATAAGTGTGTGTGTCTGTTGTATGTGTGCATGCGTGCATGGTGTTATGTGAATCCTTTCATTGAAGAAGGGACGTTCCAGATATAAATGGAATTGGCAATCTTAGGTGGACATACCGGTAATAGGGAAGCTATGCACCACGCAGAACTGATTGCCTGTTTATAACCTTTTTTTTCATCTCCTCTTCCTTTGTGCTAAACTCTGAGTCATTTGCCATTTAAAACTGCTACTTTATAAGCCAATCTCTATTGATACAGCAAAGAACAGATTAATTATGAGATATCACTGGGGAAAAAACCAATATCATTCTCCCAGGATCATCTATGATCTATCGTGGAGTAACATTTCAAATTGAATTGTTCAGTAGAATCTCTTCAGACATCACAGCAGGAGTCAAAATGTGATGTTGGACATGCCCTTTAGATTGGATGAAACATTCCTAGTTTGTGGACCAGTCTCTGTGTAACTGTGTGTGGTGATAAGCAAGGATATTGCTTTTCCTATTTGAAGTGATGTTGAACAAATGTTTCTTCCTTTTTATACAGTTCATATCCTAGGACAAAGTTATTCATCTCTATTGGCCTTCTTGGTTCTGTTGTTACATATCATTGATTTTATGAACTGAATTGTCAGATATGTAGCAGAGAAAGGAGAAAAACAGCTTTAAGATGAAATTTGTTATCTACATGTTACTTTTTGCAAAAGATAAACTACATATATTGAGAAACAGTGTGTTGTTTCATTAACATTCCTGAAAATTGTAAAAGACTGCCCTCTAGTGCTATTTGTTTAGGTTTTCCATTAAAGATTAAGAATATATTATTTAAATGTAATACTATATACAAAAAATCAAAGAAAAATCCTTAATCTTGAAGGATTTGGCTGAAGTCAATGTAAAAGGTTATTCTAAAGATAGTTTCTTTTAAAAGATCAGTTACATATTTTAAGAATGAACTGTGTATAATTATAAATACGCACATATAGAGAATATTGATGACAATAAATTTGGCACAAAGACTTATTCTACAATTTTGGAAACAACACTCAGAGATTAAAATTATAGTCTGTGCAGCATAAGAAACATTTCCTCAATTTGAGTAGAATTGGATGACATAATATCCAACCAGCTGGCTGAATTTTATAGATACTGTAGCCAAATATACCATCTGCCTCTTTGTGGAAATGCATTGGCTTTAAGATGACATGGACACTGCCATTCACATTATAAATTCAGTGGTATTTTTGATCTATTGATTTGGGTATTCTATTTACATAAATATATATTAAATCAGCTGTTAAGCATCCTCAGTGCTGCATATAGTACTTCAAGCCCCATATACTGGAACACCACCATATTGGGGAAAACTGGCCTGGTTTATTTTTAACTGAAAATGAAGAGAGAGAAAAACAGCCCTCCAATTTTCAGGAATCATCACCAGACAGCCAACTGCCATAAAAGAGGGGCTGGAGAGAACTCTGATTTACTGAATACAATTAATACTGATTCTTAAGGAATACGGATGTGTGTATGTTACAATTGCAAAAAATTAATTTCCTGATCTCTGGTCAGTCAGAAAGTAGAAATATAGCCATGTAAAGCCAAACTGCCTCCAAAGTATTCCAGAATGCCAGCTACGTGCTGGGCAGACTTGTTAAGTAGTAATTTAGTCATCTAAATTAATTAGTAATTTAGTCATCTAGTTTTACAGTAAGCGCACCATCATGCCTACCGTCCCTATTCTACTGTCCCCATTTATTCGTACCCATTTCGTACCCATGTTTATTCTGCAAATGATGGACAAATCAAATTAATTAAGTAAGTAAGTAAGTAATTTCTATAACATGGGGCAGATGCATGCTCTGGCTCACATCTGCAGGGTTAGGGCCCAAACCCCTTACTTTCCACTAGATAGAATTTTTTTTTTTAATCTTGAAACTAAAAGTTAGGAATTGTGGCCAGAAAAAGTACTCTTAAAAATTGACTGGCTAGAATTTTCAAGATCTTCTGGAGGAGGGACCCAAAAATAATTGAAACAGACATTAATATTTTCCAATCACTAATCACCATAGGAAGAATAAGTAAAAATGTCTAGCTAACTATATTAACAGGGTGGGCGCATGAGATTGCAACAATTGTAGAAAAGGTGAGGCAAAGCTAAAGGAAGGTATACAAGTGGCTGGCCCAGTGTGAGCACAGAGGGGCTGGTGGAAGGTATGCAGGTAACATACCTCAGAGACTTATGACCTTCTTTTCTGACTTTCTCATTGATCTTCTAGGAAAGCTGCAGGGAAGGTCACAAAAGGCAATCACTTGATGGGGGGGAGGTGCTATAACTGGTCATAAGTGTAAGATGGTTGCCCAGTGCCCAGATTATGATTATTGACTGCAATTCTGCTGGGGCAGCCAGAACTCTGTAACCACCATTCATTCAGCACTGTTGCAACTTCAAACAGTTACTAAACAGTTACTAAACAAATTGCTGTAAGTCAAGGACTATCTCAGGTAACAGAATTTTGGAAGCCTGTCAAAGTTTCCCTCTGCTCTTTGTTACACACACACACACAAATCACTGTGGGGTAATCTTGAGTTTCCTTCTCACCACCTCCTCTTTTTCAGAGCTCAGCTACTGCTTACTTACCTCTTTTGAATTCCTTCTCTTTTTTATGGTTATGCATTTATTTTGATGTGAATTATCAAATACAAAGGGTTAACTGAAGGCAAAGACTTCACTGTGATCAGCTCAAACCTTGAAGTTCAGTCAATGGTAGACTGTAAAACCTGACTCATTAGCCCTTTTGTGATGGGCACATACATTTATTACATATCTTTGCACATTTGTGTTTTCTTGCAGTTATGTTTCGCCTCTATGATACAGATGGCAATGGCTTCCTGGACAACTCGGTAAGCTATCCTTCAAACTGGTCCTTTTCCTTTAAAAGGATAAGAAGTTACACTTTTCCCCAAATGCATTGGGGTTTTCCTACTGTGATGCCACTACAAAGTATTTAGGTCGAGGGATACATCAATGAAATGTGGCTTTCTCTGGAAAAACATTTCTTGTCTCCAACTAATCTAAAGCATGGAAACAAGATCATTCCAAGTTGAGGGATTCTTCATAAAGGGGTTTATACATATATTTTTCAAAGTTGGCAGGTTCTGGTAAATGTAGGTGGTTAATAGCAGCATCAAAGCTTGAATCTGGCTCTTTACATTTTCCCAAAACTATCTTAATATTGTATAATTCAATTACCTTGCAGAAAATGTAAGTGGAACGCAATGATATGGGTGTAGCTGTGCTGTGTAATATTACCCTACTGCTCTTTAAAGTGTTTATTCTTAAAAAGAAAAAAAAAGGAATCTGACATAATTGTATTAAAGAAGTAGCTGCTCTTCATAAAGATATTTACCTTTTTTTTTCTTGCATGCTGATATATAATTGCAACACCCATATATTATATCACTCACATTGTTTAAAACACATTTACCTTCTTCCATCTTGTTTCTAAATTGAGGAGCTGGATCGTATTATCAATCAAATGGTACATGTAGCAGAATATCTGGAATGGGACTCCACAGAATTAAGGCCGGTAAGTTATTTTTCCATGTAGAATCAGAATTTATTTTTAAAAAATGCTTTGTTCTGATTTTGAGCATCATTTTTTCCCCTGAGGGCTATGTCATACATAATATTCAATAAACAATGTATAACTACCTTTTTTCCTCTCCTTTACAACAAGGTAAATATAGCAGTGGATCATTACTAATTAAGATTACCATATGAAGAAGGTTACACCTTCTTCCTAGAAACATGTTTAGCAACATGTGCCCTGTGCCATGTGATTTTCCCCCCCTTTGGATAATTCCTCCATGCAGAATACTGGCATTTTTGTGTGGCAAATGGAAAGTTGGTGTAAAACTTCTCTTCTCCATGGCCAGTCAGGATTGCTCCCACAAGCACTTAAAAATCTAGAAAAGTATCTGCATACTATTTATATTTAATCTTATGTAGATATGGTCCTGAATTACTGAGATTGAACTATAAATACAAGGATGGTCCCTATTTTTATTTCCAGAAAGGTTACTAACTTAGTCTGTTGCAGCAAAACAGAATCTTGTGGCATCTTAAAATTAACTGTTGTCCTTAAAAATGTAAGCTACAATTAGTCTTTAATATGCCACATTTTGTTGTTATTGTTCTTTTTAATGATTTATTGAGTCACCCATTAATTCTAAATAGCCAGTTTAAACCTGTCAAACATATTGTAATAATCAAGTCACAAATAGAATAGTTCCCAAAAAAGGTTATTTTTTTTTATTTTACAGACTTTTAAGCCATCCTCCACCCACAGTTTATTTTATTTATATTTATTTATTTTATTCTCTTCCTGTGAAACTATAATTATCCTTATTCCTTAAAACATCTTTTAAGGAATAAGGATAATTATAGTTTCACAGGAAGAGAAGTTGGAGGCTTTAAAAAATCTGACTTGGAAAATATATAACAACGAACTGCAAAACCAAACAAACAAGCAAAACTCGACCATAAAATTAGAATTCCATAGAACTGTAAATTATTCTTGGGACTGATGATCAGATCAAAGTCTGTTGCAAACAAGCATGGATTTTTTTAAAGAGTAAGTTGAAGAAGTCAAAGCAATGTGGTGAACCCCAGAGTTCAGATTGACAACCTGACTGGGGTGGAAATATTGTATGACACCTTTATGTCTCAGTCAGCTAATGGAATCAACTGACAACATTCAGTCTGTGAGATCAGCTTATTATATTCAGGCTGAAATTGCAACCTAGATGTTGTCTACGCTGCTAAGTCTACCTCCTAGACTCTGTGATTCACAATGCAAACACCAGTGCCCTTGATTCTTGAACTTAATGTTGCAATCCATTTTGTTTCCTGTGCTAGTGTTCAAAGCCTACAGAACATTTCCTAGCTTAAAAAATAATTGCAACTGGAAAAAAATATGATGGACTTTGTCTTCTACAGATATTGAAAGAGATGATGGAAGAAATAGACTATGATCATGATGGAACTGTGACACTTGAAGAATGGATTCGGGGTGGTATGACCACCATCCCTCTGCTTGTTCTCCTAGGCATGGAAACAGTGAGTAACAGGCCAGACCTCACAACAATAAGCCAGAGTTTCCCAACATGGTGTGCTTCTAGAGTAACAATACTTTTACCTAGGATAGGAGAGAGTTATTATTTATTGTATAACCTTTATTTCTACACATCATGTAATGTGAATAACAATAATTGAAATGCAAAATTTAAAATGTAAATTAAACATAAATTAAAACCAAACCAAATATTTAACAGTTAAAAAAAGAAGCCTGACAAAATATATGAATTTGGTTGCTTTTTTTCCCCCAAGGCAAAAAATAATAATAATATACACATACCCAATTTTGAGAAGACCAGAAGCCACTTCTTTATTATTCTTTATTTTGTTTTTCTTTTATCTTTCTTTTTCTATAATTTTTTTCACTTTTCTATTACTTTTGCTTCTAATGAACATTCACTTGAATGTACACAGCCTCTTTTAAGTCTCTGACCTTCTGAGAGTGCAACAGAGGTGGGTTCCTACCGGTTCTATCTGGTTCTATAGAGAAGGTAGTAATTCTGTGGTGACGTCACAGAGCCGGTTCTGTCAGTGGCTCCATGGGCCATCTTAGATTTTTTACTAATTTTTTACTGCTGCGCATGCACTCATTTGCACGCTTTGCCCGCTCGCTTGAGGCACGACCCTGAGTGAACCAGCAGTAAGAAGATTCAGAACACACCTCTGGAGTGCAAGTATTGCAAAATCCAGATTCTCAGCTTCCTTTTTAGCCATAGACACTAAGAACATCTTGACTGTCTGCCTAGTATTCAAAGATTGTGTTAACAGTTATCCAAAGCTTCTAAAACGTGACGGAGGTCAATATAAATAAATTTAATTAGGTTCAAATTAAATCTAATAATGTAGTAATTGTGAATTGTTATATTATGGTGCTATGGAACCAATATCTGTTTTACCCCTCCATTTGCCCTAGATTCTTGAGACATACAATAAAATTTTGAATTCCTGATGTAAACATTGTCTGATACATCAACAGCAGGAACGATGTACTGAGTTTCAGTTCTATAATCTCATGATTTAGGAGTCCTATCTTTAGAAGGTAAAAGTGGTCATCTGATGGATTTTGAGAGATTATCTGATGCTCTTGACTTCTTGAGCAATCAAATAGAAAACACAATAAAATAGGACATATTGAAATATATATTTTCTAATTTTATTTCTACAATTTCTTAAAAATAAGGGCATTAGTCACCAGGCCTAGTAATTACAGTTATGTACCACCAAAGGCAATATTCCTCTGAATGTCAGTTCCCGATGAACACAAGTAGGAGGATGTTAATGTGCTCTTTGTGAGGTTTCCATAAACTTTATTGACAATTGTGGGACAATAATCTCAAACTATGTAAGGCCTTTTTTTCTGTTCCACTACATTACACCTTAGAAGATAAGCAACACATTTTGTTATCCAACAGCAAATCGGTATTCCTGTATAAAGTTCTATCCATTTCCAAAGGAACAAATGGCCTTTTACCATGTGACAAGGTAAAATAGGAATTGACCTGCTACCAAAATGTTGAAAGAAAAGAAAAAAGCAACCATCCAGCCTATCCTGAATAGAAAAAATTTAAAACACAGAATTCACCATTTTTAAATCAAACCAGTTGGGGGGGATGCCGGGAACTCAGATAAAGCAGTTAACACAAATTGAACTCAGTGTTTGTTCCCGACAACTACCCCTCCCATTTGTCTCTCCTTTAAACTCCATCCCCAGGTGTGCCTTGTGAAGGGAATTAGGAATTCCTCTCTGGTAAGCCATACACCCTTTTCCGTTCTTCCCTGCATGCCCTAGGATGAGGAGGGGGTGGGCCTTGGTCTTCATCTGAACCCCCTGAGCCTTGTTCAACATCTCCCCTGCTCTGCCCAGCCTGACTTTGCCCTTCCCCAGTTTCCTTCACAGCCAACAGAGCCACACTTCCGCTCTCTGTCAGCTGTTCGTCTTCCCCCTCAGATTCAGACTCCAATGGGGGCATGACACTACCATTCAAAAGGGAATATTTGAAATTGTATTATGCAGATATTAGTAATAAAGTACTCTAGAGTGCCTTTTGCTGTAATGGCACTCATAGAATCATGTCGATTCACTCTCTCCCAAATTAGGCACTTGCTTTTTCAGTACTTATCATAGAGGTGATTGTGTATAGTGGCACAATCATTAGTGTATTCTGTTGCCAAATATTGTGCACCTGTATGGGGAAGTTGTCATACGCACAAGATTGATGTTCACCTTAATGACACAATGAGAATATCTGGAACTTTTAAATCCACACCATTCTCATGGTTTCATGTTCTTTTTAACATTGCATTTCCTGACTGATCTCAGATGACAACAGACAGTTTAAGAGTGGAATAAGATAAACATGCTGAATGGCTGAGAGTCTGCAATGTGACTAGTGCACTGGAACAAACTATAACACATATCGTTCAAGAAAGTCTCCTCAGGAAATTTCAAGGCACCTGGGATAATCTCATTCCAGCCACACCAGAAGCAGTTAAATGGTTAGCTTCCTTAGATATCGAATTATAACATATATCCCATTGCAATTCTATGGCTGCATATTATGGTGATTTATCTTAATTTAATATATTATCTCCTATATTGTATTATACATACATACCAGACACATGTGTGTATCTGTATTTGCTGATGCATTATTTAAACTAAATAAGTATATTAATGATTGCACAATCTATGTAGTTGCCATATGTTAAATAAATAAGTAAAATAGAGATGCTACTATTGACATGACACTGATCCATCTTTTATATTTTATATCAGAGATGCTGGTAACACACTCTCCTCCCACGCAAAAAAAGTCTACCATACCTTACAGATAATTATGATGATACCATTCTATACTAATTGCTGAGAAAAATAACATATTTACATTTTTTAAAATCCAAGTTATAATTCATTAGAATATTCAATCTTTGTCTTTTGACTAAATGATACTACATAAATTATTTAGACCAATTTCCCCAAAATGGTATACAAAAATGTTGGACAATGGCTATCTTGATTGACTTAACCACTGCAATCAAATTGAATCTCCAATCAAAATAGTTATTGTTTGGAGATGATAGAAATGTACTATAGCATATCAGGAGAAGATCAAGTCAAGACAGGTTAATGTATTCTCTAGGTAATTATTTATCATGAGTCTTAAATTATTTTCTTGCATGGTAGTAAAAGTTTAATTTTAAAAAATCCTGTAGCTGCTTCTTCAAAAAATAAAGAGAAGCTAGCAAAACTATAACACAGGTTAATTCAGACAATTATTTATAGGTTGTTGACATGCCAATTAAGTTCAACAAGAGTGCCTGTGTGAGGAAAACTGATAAATGTTTTCTATAGTCCTGACATTGCTAGTTCACATTATAAAGAGATAATATTGATAATTGTGCAAAGTGCATATTTCTGTGATTGGGCCATTGGTGGATCATTGGAGATTCATCATACTGATTGTTCTCTGCTAAGTGAACTTTTTTATAAAATCCCTACAGACTATAAAGGATGATGGTCAACATGCTTGGAGACTGAAACATTTCAAGAAGCCTGCCTACTGCAACTTTTGCCGCACTATGTTACTGGGAGTTAGGAAGCAAGGCTTGTGCTGTTCGTGTAAGTCCCTGCAGATGCACAATAATCATGGCTAGTGAGGTTACCTGCATGTCAGTTGGGAAGGGTCATGTCAAAATCTCCCCAAAAGATGGGGAAAGGTGTTTTTTTTTAATGTAGTTTCTGTTTAATCTTAAAACAGAGATAGTAAGGCTTCAATATTTCCAGTATGTTGCTTTTTCAAAGGAAGCTTGAGATGTTTCCAGTTGTACACCATTTGTATTATAGAACCAGATACAAATGATAACCCACTTTCAGGACAACCCAAGTAATAACTCAAAGGGAATAGTCTTTTCTAGGATTCAGATGGATCAACTTGAAAAGCTGAATGTTATGTGCTTTAAGAGCTTCCTATTGCCACAGCTGTTCTTTTGCATTGAAGAAATTCATTAGTATTATGCCAATGTACTAAACAGTCCCAAAGACTTTAAAAAGTTCATTTTTTTAAAAATTGTATAATAGGCAACCAAACAACAGTCTTTTACTGAAATAGATTATTTCACAAAAGCCTAGGTGAAAGAGGCATGTCCTCAGTTACCATCTAAAGAAAGCTTGGAATCCAACCTTGGGACAAGAGTTTCAAATATTAAGGTAGGATAGATGGCTACTGAGAAGTCTCACTGGATTCAATAGAACACAATTTATAGTAAATGAATAAAGATGGCAACTGTTAAAACATTACTTTTACATTTTAACTTATGGGAATCTGAGGCTTAGAAGATAACATATAAACATATTGATTGTAAACCCCATGCTGAGAAATGACTTTACCCAAAACCAGGTAGATGTTAATCATGACGGTGAAAGAATCACATCCTGAGGCAACCCACAACACAAAAATTTAGGGCTCAATCTCTCCCTCTGGAATTGCACTTGAAAAAGGAAGGAGGACTACCACCACTGTACTGCTCCCAGCCCTCTAAACCAGTTCAGAATGATATTATAACTTTTGGTGGTATTAAAAGGTGCTGAAAGTTCAAGGAGAGCTAGGACAAATGCATCACCTCTGTCCCTAACCAGCCAGAGATCATCCACAAGTGTCATCAATGCCATCTCAATAGTGAATGGTGAATCTACTATCATGGATTATGACAACAGTTTACTCATTTAGAATTTTTCCAAGAATTGTATATACCCGTGATGGTGAACCTATGGCACGCCTGCCAGAAGTGGCACGCAGACCCATCTCTCCAGGCATGCGAGCATCGCCCATTGCTCTTCCTGATTCTGGCGTGCCGGCAAGCTGGTCTTCATGCACGCGGGAATTCCAGAAACAAGAAGAGCACCCGCACGGTGCGCATGCGTGTGCCAAAACCCAGAAGATCATCTTCCTAGAGTGCATATGCGCACTAGGTGGCTGCTCTTCTGGTTTCTGGCACACATACATGCATGAAGACCAGCTGGCCAGTGGTCAGTGCCAAAAAGTTTCGCCAACACTGGTATATACAATTGCATACATGGAATAATATATTTTAACAGCCAAAGTCTAAAAGTAGCTGGAAATTGTCCTCAATATAGTAATTTAGAATGGGTCTCTCTTTTTTCTTTCCTTTCTACAGTTTGTAAATATACTGTCCATGAAAGATGTGTGTCCAAAGATATTGCGCCTTGCATCAGTACGTACGTAAAATCCAAGAGAAATACAAATGTAAGTGAGGCATATGATCAGTACTATGTGTTCATTATTTAATTATCTGCCATGAATGCAAAATCCATCTGTTCGTAGAACATGCAGTCCATACTGTCATACTAATGCTATTTTAGTAAAAGAGGTCTCTGTCTTATGACCACCAATTCACTGTTGTGATTTTGATGTAATATATACGGTACACATCAGTTTCAAATGGAGAACTTTATATTTGGTGCAGGATTTGCAGATAAGCTTTAGGATTATTTTTTGTTTGCAAAGTGATAATGTGTTCTTTTTTACTCTGTTTAAATCCTGTTCAAATGTTGTATTTAGTGAAAATCAGTATATGTGTTTAATATAAAGTAGGTCCACAAAAATACTGCCTTCCCGACCTTCTCATCTTCAGTAAGCTATGCCTAGCAGTAAAACAGCACAGAGTGAATCCCTTGCAAGAAACCTCTGTGTTTTCAAAAATGAAATCTAAATTACAGCATTGTTCTCCATCAATTACATCATTTACAATATCAACCAAACTCAATTAACTACTTCAACAGTATTAATAGGTATACTAGATAAATAATACTGTACATCAACAGTATTAAGAACTACTAGAGAAATTAAAACTGTGCTGAAATTGTAACTGTGTTAAGGTTCAAGCAGTATGCTCTCTGTTGCAAAAAAGAAAAGTCAAAAGCTAAATTGAAATGTGGGTTTTGAATCAGACATTGAGGCATTACAGAGACGCAGTTGTTTACAGTATATACAATGTATACGATACTGCTTAAGAGCTGCTTCCAAAGGTATGCACATTATAAGTTATAATATAATGGTGAGTGGGAAAGACCTTGGGACATAGGGGAAAGAGATGCTAACCAGGGAACGGTCAGATAAGAGACAGCAGAACCGGCAGCTGCAGACTGAGCAGAAAAAGAGGTTCAGAAGGGACTCTCCATAGATTCTCAGGCTCTAAAGATGATAGCAGGATAATTGTACTTTCACACTTGCAGAATTCTTTTAACATAGCTTTATAGTAAAGTAAAATTAGTTTATCTGGTCAGGTTCCCTGTCTGGCCCACCAGGTAAGGCTGACAGTTATGCTATTTACCTACAACCATTTATGCTTTCATAAATGTATAGCTAATATAAACAGCATTTAGGCTTATATACAGCCCCATAGTGCTTTGCAACACTCTCTGGGTGGTTTACAATCTGGATTCTCATTTTACCAACCTCTGAAGGATGGAAGGTTGAATCAAGCTTGAGTCCTGTCAGGATTGAACTCCAGGCTAGGGGCAGAGTTTGTCTGTAATGCTGCATTCTAACTACTGTGTCACCAGGGCTCTGATACAAATGTATAAAAATACCCGATAATCAGAGAAAATTATTCCCTAAACTGAAGATGGGGACAGTTCCTGTAGTAGGAACTTCCCTAAATTTGCATTATCCTCCCTTTCTACCAAGCTAGTTGAACACTTTTGCATTTCTAGGTTATGCAGCACACATGGATTGAGGGCAATTCCCTAGCCAAGTGTGATCGATGTCATAAAAGCATCAAATGCTACCAGGGAATTACCGGACTACATTGTGCATGGTGCCAAATCACAGTGAGTACGTGAAGAGAATGTGGTCTTTTTATTTTTAACCAAAAATTATGGAAATCTACTTTAATCAAGACAAATAGTTATATATTTAAATTAATACATTTTGTGACATGTTTGTAAGAAATAAAGGTTCATCTTCCCTTACTACTGTAGTTATCCTTCCTAATCCCAAAAATAGCAATTATTCAGTAAATTATAGAGAAACCATAAATGCTAAAAACATTGTAGCTCAGCAGTTCATGCCACTATACATCACCTCTTTTATAACCCTGATTCTGACATATATGAAGTAAATCTTTCTGAAAAGGAAGGTCCACAATACTGTATATTTTTAGAAGGCTTCAAAGGCAAAATTGGCTTTCTCTAGTAACACATCCAGGATTGGATGATAGCAATGATATTACCCACTTTGCAACTATTGTGAAGTATTGTAAGCACCACTGTGGTACAAAAATAAAACTCATAGGATACATTGCTTTTTTATATTTGGAGGCATTTTATTTTTATCGTGAATGGTAGGTACTACATGCCTCTTTAAGTGCAATGATAGGCACAGACATTTACCAGGCCTGCAGATATTAAGGCAGGAAGAAAACAGCTGTTTAAAAATAATGATTTTTGATTTTATTAATGTTTTAATTTAAACTCTTCTCCTTTTCCAAAGAACCCAGAGCAGTTCTTTGAAGAAACAGAAACAATTTCATAGAATTACAAGCTGTTTACAAGAGAAAAGCATAACCTCCCACAATTCCTGAATATTACCTCCGGAGCTCCTCCTAAAAATTGGTAGCGAATTGTAATTTTTAATAGAGTAGGATACACTGATAGAGTATAGAGTAGAATACACTGCTGATAGAGTAGGATACACTGCTGGACAGTTGTACCTTCCAAATGATCTTAAAGGCCAACCCATGCAAAATGCATTGACCATGATCAAGGTCTTCCAGTCCAAAAAAGGACATAGTTGGCGTTCAACATGCATCTATGCAAAGGTTCCCCTGAGCAGGAACCATGATTCCAGGAAAATCTCACAAATTGTGCACCAGCTCAATCTGAGGAAGACCCTTTCCAGAGTCAATGATGATAAATCATCAGGGACCAAAAGCCATTCCATCTTACCAGGTTTGGGCTGTGGGATCTTCCCCATCTAGGCACTCACAGACATTTGGTCCAGGGGTGGGTTCTAACTTACCTCGCCGCCGGTTCTCTGCCTCCCACGCCGCGTGGGTGCACCTCATGCACGCCTCGTGAGCGCACGCATGCGCAGTAGAAAAAACCTCTGAAAAATCCCCCCCAAAAAAAAGCCAAAAACAAGATGGTGACGCATGCGCAGTGCCATAACCTCAGCTTCTGTGCATGCACAGAAGAAAAAAATCGGAAAAAATTCAAAAACAATTTTTTTTGCCAAAAAAAAATGCAAAAAAAAGATGGCGGCACCCATGGAGCAGAATCGGCTCTGTGATGTCACCAGCGGCCTACTACCTACTTGGTACAACTGGTCCGAACCGGTAGGAACCCACCACTGATTTGGTCAGTACAACAGTACCTGCCAAACCAAGGCTAGAGATGTATAACTGTTTCATGGGCATACTTTCCTCCTCTCCATTTTGGCAAAAAAAAAAGAATCACTTATTTTCTCATGACTGTTCTCCTTAAGGAATTAACTCTCCCAATAGAAAGCAATGGCTTTTCTGCAGTGCTGGAGACTAAAAGCCATCTTATCAAAGAAACATCAGGTGCTTTGCTAATCTGATTTCATAATTTTCATAATTTTCTTGATCGCAAGTAAAGGAAAAAATTTAGAGGATCAAATGGCTGTGGATGGAAGCCGGAAAGTAAACATTGGTACATGCTGTTTTCTCTCTTTTTAAAGCTTCACAACAAATGTGCCTCACATGTGAAACCTGAATGTGATGGTGGGCATCTAAAAGACCACATCGTGCTGCCTTCCCAGATCTGCCCAGTTGTTCTGGTAAATGAGTCTGCTTGACACACATCAAATTGTTTTAATGAGTGGTATTTTCTTGTTGGTTCTGTCTCACTTAAGGCAACTGGATAATATAGTCTCATGATCCAAGTGGTTTTATTTAAGCTGATTTGGTTAATTAGATTAGCCATTCCAAACCTGGCATTCCCCTGTAATACCCTGTGTATTGGACCATAGTTCCCCAAAATCCTGTCCACCATGGTCTCAAGCTGGGAAAAGTGCACTACGGTTCTCATAATAGCTAACACTGATGGTTCCCAGTCCATGTGTGGATGTCCCAAATATGAATGGCAGTGGGTGGGGCTGGGAGGAAGGTATGGATTAATCATCTTTGAATTTTAAATGAAATAAATCTATGTTAAAGCTTTTATCTGTTTTCATCTATTTTCACGGCCCAAATCTAATTATCATTCAATCATGTCATTATATAATGGGAGGGAAGGGATTCCTGATTTTTGACCTAGAATCTTCTGTCTGGCTGCTGTATCTGACTATGACTAATGAACAAAATTCTTAAATGGATTAAATAAAAATTATTACATGTCAACAACATATATCAGAACTTAAATATAAACAATGGAGTAACTGTTGAATGTATCAAACCATCCAGAATACATTAAATAATATTTTTCGCAAACAGTCCCTCTTTATGTGGAGAAACTCTAAATGTATAAACCAATATGGAACATTTATGCCTGTTATATAAGAGAGGACTGTTTCCTCTGAAGCCGAGGTGTAGAATAAAGCTAACCATGGTCCACAACTTTATTGGATATACATTAGTGAAAGCAAGTCATATGAATATTAAGAAAAGGAAAAACAAAGGGCTGAAGCAACACTCTTAATTTGGAAATATTAGACAAAAGGCCAGTAAAAGAAACCATGATATACAGAATAATCCTACAGAGAAAATGATTAGATAATTCAATGGAGGTCTTTCCATAGTTACTAATCATGATGGTTTTATGTCTTCTCAAAGTTCAGAGACATTATGCCTCAATTAAATCTTGTTTGTGGGAATTACCCACAATTCCCACAAAAGTAGCTACTGCTATACTTTTGGGGTGATATTTTCAGAACTTAATTATAATTTGTAGCGAAATTGCTAGGTTATCCAAGATCATTTGGAATTTATAAAATGCATGTCCTTTACCAAATGATAAGTTTTGCAATGCTTGATAGGCAGCATTTTATTACCCACGTGTTATACAATATCCTTCGTCTTTTGTGGTCCTATTATATAGTTTTATACTTAGAATTCCATCATTTCCTCTCTGTTTATGTCATTAGTACTTCTTTGCTATCTATTTTTAAATGTCCATATGCATCTTTGACTCTTCAAAAGGATAGGCAATCCCACTCACGAAGATCAGAGAGTGAATCACCATCCAGCACCACCCCCGAGGATACAAACATGATCTTCAAATACAATACTACTACAGTGGATGGACATGGACTGCAGGTGGGTAGCTGATAGCATCTTTTCTCCCTTGTACATGTATAAGTATATGTATCCATGGAGAAGCATGTTCATCATTATGAGCAATAGTGGGCCACTTTGGAGAAAAATATACCAGAACACAGTGTCAATATATTACTCCTTTAGCCTGCTTATAAACCACTCTGAGGCTAGATAGTTTCAAAGCATTTCATGGCCAGAAAAAAATAAATAACAAGCCCTCGTTCCATTCTCCATTTCCATATAAAAAGTCAAATAGACTGAAAGTTGCATCTTTCTTTGCATTGACATTGGAACAGGTTTTGGCGGGGTTTTTTTGCATTCCTGAAGGAGTTTTGACAATTTATATCCATGTTTCTCAACCTTAGCATTCTTAAGATGAACAGACATCAGTTTTTAGAATTCTCCGAGTATGATTGGGGAGTTTTCAGATTTGAAGTCTGCGTATCTTAAAGTTGCTGAGGTTGAGAAACGCTGGTTAAGGGACAGAAGGAAAGCTACATGCCTTATTGCATTTTTAAAAATATCTTTCTTCCACCTTCCAGCATCTCTTTTTTGAGGTACATGCCTCATTCTGCCTACTGGAAGACCTTGACCCACTCCGGGCATTATGACTATGCTAAACTGTGCATGTGTGAATAGCAGAACATCCATCCCCATAGAATTTCCTCTAATTTAGAATTGAGGATGTCTTCTCTTTGAAAAAAAGATTATAATGATAGAGAATCAATGCTTGCAAATATTTGATTAGGCTAATATCTGTCATGCCCTTAAGAATTCAGTCACTTGATGTGTATCAAAAAGGTGCAGGTCACAAGCCTCCTAAAATAAAGACATCCATTTGTTAGTCTGTGTCCAATATACAATTTGTGGCCCAGTGCATAGCAAGATAATATGCAGAAAAGGTGCAAAGATTAGCACAGTTTGGAGGATCCTAATATTTCTCCATAGCACTAAATCCTATTTACCCAACATCTTTTTAGTTGGTTGTTTTGCTTCACCTGTAATTCTGCCACATCACTTATTTCTCCTCCTTTCTGTACAGTGCTTGTTTGATATCCACTTTGGTTTTCAGATCACACCTAAGCCAGGAACCCACCCATTGCTGGTATTTGTGAACCCCAAGAGTGGAGGAAGGCAAGGAGAAAGGTATGTTTCCCCCTTCTTTTGGAAAATTGTATATTTCCAAGATTTAAGATTGTGATGCAATAAATGCTCCAATAAATTGTTGTAGAAAAATCTTCCTCAAGCAAATGTTTTATAGCAGATTTTCCCTTATATTCACACTGTAATGTTCCTTATAAAATGTAGTTATGGTTCCAGGTATTTTTATCATTACTCTTAAAAGTGTAAGAGCTCTTACAAGGAGTCCTGGTGGCTCAGTGGTCGGAAGGCAAACTCTGCCCACAGCCTGAAAATGGATCCTGACAAGGTTCAAGGTTGACTGAGCCTTCCATCCTTCAGAGGTTGGTAAAATGAGGAGCCAGATTGTTGGGGGTAATATGCTGATGAGAGGTGGGTTCATACTGGTTCTATCCAGTTCTGTAGAGTAGGTAGTAACTCCGTGATGACATCATGGAACCGGTTCTGTCGGTGGCTCTGTGGGCACCACCATCTTGGATTTTGCTTCTGCGCATGCAGAATTTTTGACTAATTTTTGATTGCTGCGCATGCACACGCTCACACGTTTTGCATGCACACTCAAGGTGCGACCCTGAGCAAACCGGCAGTAGGAAAATTCAGAACCCACATCTGGTGCTGATGTTGTAAACCACCTAGAGAGTGCTGTAAAGCACTATGGGGCGGTATAAAAGTCTAAGTGCTATTGCTAAGTGCTATAAACTTCTGTGAATATCTTAGCATCAGAATATCAATTTTGAATGCAGAATCTAGATTAAATAATTAGCAGTTTCAGATAATAGTAAGACAGACTCCAAAGTAGAATTTTGGAGAGTTGCTGTCAGTCAATGTAAAATGTTGGTAAAAAATGATGTTTGTCTAGATGGTTGACAAGGCTGGCTGAGATTATTGGAAGTTGTAGTTCAACATCATCTGGAATTATAAGATTATAGAACTGGAAGGAGCCATTAAGTGCAATTCCCTGTTCAAATGAAAATGGAAGTATCCAAAATAGGTGGCTGCCAAGCCCTTACTTGAACAAATCTAGCAAAGGGGAGCATGCTATCTTCCTTGCTAATTGATTCCATTGACAATCTGCCCTTACGAAGCTTTTCTTAACACAGAATCTACTTTCACATAATTAAAGGCTATTTTTACCTCTTGTACACATTGCCAGAAAACAAATCTTCGCTTTTTTCTGTAAATCTGAAAGCATTATCATGCTTTTCCCATTGCCTCCATTCATCTTTTCTTAAATCCCTGAAGTCCACTTCCCTCAGCCTCTTCTAGGACTTCATAACCTCCTTTCCTAATCTCAATTGATTCTGTTTATAGCCTTTTTTGATGCCATATCTATAAATCAGACTTACTGGCATGTATTCTTCCTTGGTGACTATCCCTCTGGTTTTTTATGTGTTTTATGTTCTTTTATTTACAGATTTTCCTTAAAGATTATTTTTTATTTCCTTGTTTGTACAACCAGATGGGCTTCTTTTGCTGTGTTCCACTTTTTTTTCCTTTTAATTTTGTTTGTGGGGGAGGAAATCCTGTTCTTAGTGACTCCTGTTTTAGGAATTCCCACTCAATCTTTGAATAATTTTCATTTTCATGTTTCTTGCCACGGAATCCTACTTTTCATTGATTGAATGTATTAATTCCAGTTTCTATTAAAATCAGTTACATTACATAGCCCATTACATAGTCATTTTCTCCCATGTTCTTGCTTACTTCTACTTCCTCAACTTAATTATTGTACAGTAGTTACTCTCATAGTAAGAGTAGCTGATGCTCTGGAGTTCTTTTCCACTATTAGAAGAAAAAAGTGGTCCGCAAAACAATGCAAAAAAATAATAATTTGCTTTGACTCTCCAACTTTTACAACTATTGACTCTTATTTTTCTTACTTTTAGGGTACATAGGAAATTCCATTACATACTCAATCCCAGACAAGTTTACAACCTGGATCGTGGAGGACCTAATCCTGGGTATTGAAGTTCAAAGCGTGGCTTATTTCACATATTTGCTTGTTTGTTAATTAAAAATCTTTGGTTCTCATTCTTACTATTACTTGCTTCCTTTGTGTTGTCTCTGATTTATTCTTCTTATCATTTCACTTCTTTTTCCTCTTTGCTTCTTTCCTCAGTTCAATTTCCCTTATTTCCTCCTCCTTCCCTACACAAAAGCTTGTTAATATGCCTTAGATTGAGAAACTCAGCTGACTTGTGGTCCTTTAAAGTATGTATATGCTGGGTTGCATTATATTGGGTACATTTGTGTTATTGAGTCAACTGTGTCTCTATCAATTCATGAAAGAATACATGTGAATGCTTCATTGAAATACAAAGGATCAATGCAGCAGATGCTGTTTGCAGATTATTTAGTCCATTGCTGTTAATGGAATTATATCTAAAATTTCCATAGATGCTAAAAAAAGGTTTTTTAAGCAAGAATAGATAGAAAACAGATCTCCTCCATGAAGTGTAGATTGGACAATAAATTGCATGATTTCTTTGTCAACTAGATTGCTCTTAATCATTCACTGGTTCAGTTGAGAATAGCAAAATATTATCTTATTTTTTAATCATGAAGAATAGCACAACATGCTTTTTTGTATGTTCACTTCTGTATACTATTGTAGAATTTGAAAAGCCACCATCTAAGTCAGACCTGCCACAGTCATATACTCTCCAGATATTTCAGATTATAAATTCCAGAATGCACTTGGAAGGTTGGGGGAGAATGTGACATTTTCCTTATTGTACAATAAGCATCCGTTTCTAAACTACTTCCTTTTCTTTTTCTTTTGCCTTCTATTTTTTCTTAGATTAAATTTTTTTCGTGATACCCCAGACTTTCGTATTTTGGCTTGTGGAGGGGATGGGACGGTTGGATGGATCCTGGACTGCATAGGTAAATTAGGATCTGTCAACGGTTGATAAATGAAATTATCATTAGAAGGATGGGTCAGGTCTAGGATCTAAGGTCTAAGAGAAGGGAAGAAGAGGCAGAGGTTCTTCTTCCTCATGAATATGCATATCTCTGTTCAGCATAACAAAAGGAACTGTGAGAGAACTCTGACAAGACTTAGCTTCATTTACAGTTTGCATCCTTATTATTACCATCCACTTCTTCATAGCTGTTAGGACTTTCTGATAAGGAGCTACAGTTGTACAGATTAAAATCCACAAGCACAGTTTAGATGAAGAGTAAACCTAGTTTTTAACCTTCTTGCTATGAGGAGCAGAGAAGGTGGCTATTTACACAACTCGTAATCGATTATATTAACATCCATTATTGACAATGTAATTTGTAGTATGCCACCAGTGTGGTAGTGTCACCTCCTCTCCCCTGCTCTTTCAATATTGGCTATAGCTGTACATTCTGGCCATCGCATTGAACTTAATAAAGGCTTAGGAAGGACCTGTGGAAAGTAGCTTAGCTACTATTTTGGTTTTGGCCACTCTCGGTAAGATTTATCCCTTTCTCTCAGAGACTCTACATTTTTGAAAGATGTTATACCATGGCAATTTCTGTGCCTATCTGGTAACAAAAAATGCACTCCCTTAAAGATGGGGAGAAATCTTGTTGGGGGCAATATGTTGACATTTATAAATCACTCAGAGAGTGCTATAAAATCCCGTAGAGCGGTATATAAATCTAAATGCTATTACTATTGACTAATTATCAGGAGCTCCACTATACTAATCCCCAACTCCTTCCTCCCGCTCCACCATTTCTTCCACTAATAGTGGATTCCCATCCACTGCCAAGTCTTCTAGCCAACTTGCTTCAGGTACATCATGTTCTCTCCCTGCTGTTGATTTTTTTTATATTTTTAGCCGGTGAACACAATTCAAGTGAATTCTATCCCTTTGGGAGTTATTAAGCTTTACTACTCCTGTGAGTTCTCCTCTGGCAGATGTTGCAAAAGGAGGTCATCATACCCAAAGGCCTATCTGTGGGCCTCTGATGTTTGCTTATTTCTTTGCAGATAAAATGAACTTAGCAAAGCACCCTCCTGTGGCTATCCTGCCATTGGGAACAGGGAATGATCTTGCCCGCTGCCTCCGATGGGGAGGAGGTAAGTCTCTCAAGTCATCCCAATGTTTTGGTTCATTCACCATAATTTCATGTTATGACTTGCCAATGATTCCTCTTGCTAGCAGTCCTATGTGTTGTTGAAACCTGTCAACTGTTTTTAATGCCACTAGCCATTTTCCATGCTTTGCTGCTATTATGAATATGGGGAAATTTCATGGAAAGGTAAAGGAAAGGTCACTTCACTTCACCATTCAGAAGATAAATGGAGAACATTTGATGCTGGCTAATTGCATAGGAAGACAAAAGTTCCAGGTTTGGCAGCTACAGGAGAGGAACTAATGAATCTGGACAAAAAGCTAGACGTAGTAAAGATCTGTTGCATTTTGTGTATTGGGATGTGGGCTGTGTGAACTTTGCTACATGTATATGCGTGAGAGATCCTGGAGTTTAGAGAACATCTATTTCCTGAGTTATTAGGAACTGAGATCAACTTATTTAAGAGATATTTGCTCATTTTTCTTCATTTCTCTTTTCCGTTTGCAACGTACATTTCTGGCCTTATTTTATACAATAAATATTTAAATTCTTAATGAACCAGTACTACTGATTCTGGAAAAGAAATCTAAGTTTTGCATAGACTTTCCTATCAGATCATGGTACTAATAGAAGAGTGTGTCCACTTACCACCTTTCTTGTAAAATAGTGGTAGAATGGGTTTTTTAAGTGACTGGTGCAGTGGTATGATGGAACTAGCTTGTACTAGCTCACAAGAGCTGATTATTAAATTTTCTGGAATTTTATGAGCCACTTGAATACAGATATGAGCTACGATGCTTAGGTTGCAGAGTAGTGGCAGCAATACAGCTGGGATTATTGATTGTTAAACATTTATCAGTACACCAATGGGCTATCACAATTAACATACTTAGTTGGCTCTCCCCTGTGAGACAAGAGTATGGAGACCTTGGTAGAAATGAGCATATGCCGAAGCCATCATGTCCCATGTACATGCATAATGTATTAAAGTACCATTGGAGGCTCTTCACAATCATTCTTGATTTCCATAATGTGGATGCATTCCTGTTTGAAGAACATATCCCATGCAGATATCCCATAATATCCCACCATGCAGCCAGCAGCTATAGCCAACCAATTACTCTATTACCCACAAAATACTGCTTTGTAGTTGCAATTTGAACAATCCTGCATTATTATTAGGGCTGGGATTTTAAATGGTCCTTATAGGGAATGCACATTGTTTGCTGGCCAAGAGACCGATGCAGATGTTTTTGCCACCAGCAATTAATTGAGATTTGGGGATGGAGTACAAGGCCTCAGACTTCAGCCCCAAATCCAGTTATATTGTTGGGGAGGCTTATGCGACATCAGATTGATTTCTGCTTCGAATTGTAGATCATCTGCCTTTCTTTTCTGGCTATATATTCTGTAAAGCCCGTCACTGCCTGGCCTTCTCTTACTCTATTGCCCCATTAATGCTTGGCAAATTCCACCATAACATTCTGTTCCTCATCACCTGTCAATTTTTATTTTTCTATTCCAAGGTTATGAAGGAGGCAACCTAATAAAAATACTTAAAGATATTGAGCACAGTACTGAGGTAATGCTGGATCGATGGCAAATTGATGTCATTCCCAATGACAAAGAGGAGAACGGAGATCCTGTCCCATACAGCATCATCAACAACTATTTCTCCATAGGAGTAGTAAGCAATCTGTGTTATCCTATTCACGTGGCTTTCCAAATATTTAGGGTTACAATCCTATCATCTTTTCCCATGCTGATAAATTTTAAGTCTCAACTATTTCTTCTTTTTTCCTTCATACTATTCCCAATGCATTGGAGTATCAAGGTCATTTATAAGAACATCATTAATTATGGAAGGACTGCAGTAGAGAATTGATTTGGGAAGCAAAGGGAGGTATAATAGAAGGATCATTTCCATAGTGTATGCACTTCAGAAGTTCGTGGCACGGCATTCTGCCTGTTTGCTTATGACTATTTTTCAACAAAATCATTATAGAATAAGAAAACAAATAATAACACCATACAGAATATATCAGTGACAGCAACATGCCAAATGACACAAGAGGAGAGTTCACACAAACCTCTGGATAAACAGTTTGGCCTTTAGTTGAATTCCATAACTGGAGCACTTGAGACCAATGCATATTCTTCAAAAGAGCTTCTTTACTTGATGTTAGTTTCTGGACATTTGAGAAAGATGACCAATAAGATACTAACAAGGCCATGTAACTTGAATTTTTCTTGCTAGCATAGAAGCTGCCAGTTCTGATCCTTCAAAACTGATATACAGTAATGTTTCTATAGTACGTTGTACAGTGTTCACATCTGAAGCAAGAAAAGTATTGCAGCGCCAACATGTTCTTCCTCTTTATCAGCAACTCCTTAAATAAACTATACTATTTTCTGGATTCACAGGGTACCTCTGCCGTCAGGAAAATACTTAGAATAACAGAGTTGGAAGGGACCTTGAAGGTCTTCTAGTTCAACCCTCTGCTCAGGCAGGAAACCTTATACCAGTGTTGGTGAACTATTTCTTGCACGTGCACGTGTGCCGGAAATCAGAAGAGCAAAAGCCCAGTACACAGGTGCACACCAGGCAGCTACTCGTCCGGTTTCCTGTGTGCACATGCACACCGGCCACCTGGTCTTCTGGTTTCTGGCACACATGTGTATGCAAAGACCAGCTGACTGGTGCGCATTCATGTGCCGGAAACCAGAAAAGCAGCCATTCAGCGCACACATGCGCACCGGGCGGCTGCTCTTCCTGTTTACGGCACTCCCATGCATATGAAGACCAGCTGGCTGGTGCACCAGAACCCAGAAGAACAACGGGTGACAGCGCGCGTGCCCGGAGAGATGGCTCTGCATGCCACTTACAGCACACGTGCCATAGGTTCGCCATCACAGCCGTATACCATTTCAAACAAATGGTTCTCCAATCTCTTCTTAAAAACTTCCAGTGTTGAAGCATTCACAACTTCTTGAGGCAAAAAGTTCCACTGATTAATTGTTCTAACTTTCAAGAAATTTCTCCTTAGTTCTAAGTTGCTTCTCTCCTTGATTAGTTTCC
>JANHFT010004377.1:589466-602443 GCA_032467955.1 Pseudoxenodon macrops | reverse complement strand
TCTCTCCTTGATTAGTTTCCACCCATTGCTTCTTGTCCTGCCCTCAGGTGCTTTGGAGAATAATTTGACTCCCTCTTCTTTGTGGCAACCCCTGAGATATTGGAACACTGCTATCATGCCTCCCCTAGTCTTTCTTTTCATTAAATTAAACATATCCAATTCCAGCAACCATTATTTATATATTTTGATGACGATCTGGAGGAGAAGTGGTGACAGTACTGCCACACAGAAAAACCTTGCTTTGGTTCAGAAGATATTACAAAGGCAGCAATAGGATGAAACTCGTTTTTGCTCTCCTATAGACATTTCTTTTCCTTTTTAACTCAAACATATATTTCCCTGAACTTACATGGCTACCATGCAAGTCCAGAAAAAGCCACAGCTTTTAGCACGTTTTCTACATTATTATTTCTTTTTGCTGATTTGCCAATTTCCCTGAAGTTGCCCGTTTCAATCATAGTTGCCGAGCAATTAGTTTCACTTCTCCTGATCCACAGGACTTAGTAGTTTCACAATTTCACTCCTGCCAGCTTTGCTGGTTGGAAGCTGGCCAGGAGGGTTGCAAATGTGACCACAGGACACTGCAACCATCCTAATTGCATTCTGCTTGCCAAAAGCATGAATTGCAACTGCAGGAAAGTTGTAATGGCCACAACGTTAAGGGTGTATTTATTTGGTGCTGCTCAAAAAGCATCTCTGACCACTACCAATCTCTTTATAGACTAGCAGCCATCCGAAAGAATAAATATTTCAGAATGAAAATACTCCTTTCCATGCTAATAGGGCAGAGTGTGAAGGTGCA
Organism: Pseudoxenodon macrops; assembly: GCA_032467955.1. Classification (NCBI taxonomy): domain Eukaryota; kingdom Metazoa; phylum Chordata; class Lepidosauria; order Squamata; family Pseudoxenodontidae; genus Pseudoxenodon; species Pseudoxenodon macrops. Next base: position 601,641 of record JANHFT010004377.1, on the reverse strand, counting down.
TGTCTTCAATTATGTGCTATTTTCTGCCCTATTAGCCACAGCATATCCATCCAGTTGAATATGCTTTCCTGCTATACTAGTAGCCTTACATAACTGCATGTATAGCCTTTTAGAAGTAACCTTTTATATAATTCTATTTTAACTATCTTGCCATTTTGTCCTATTAAACACTCTGTGTGCCTTCAGGGTTGATATGCATTTTCATTGATGGAAATTGGTCAAATAATTATTAGTTTATCCATGTTGTAGGGTTGCTAGGACGCCCAACAGCTGACTAGTTTAATGTTCTGGCATGGTAGAAGAAACAGCTGATGGAAAAGTGAGGGGGGAACACTGAAGCATTTGTTTAGAAATGTTATTCTGTTATAGCAAGGCTCCATTTATAAATGATTGATGATTGCCATAAATGTGTTACAGACATAAGCAAGGTGCCTTACAAATGGCTGTAATTGATGTGCTGACCTTTTAAAATCAATAACACATGATTAATATTACATTAAATTATTTTTCATGCTTTGCAGATATTTAAGAAAATTGACTTTGGTGTCCTAGATACTCTGTATCTATAGATCCACAATATAAGTCATTATAATCCCTAATTTACGAGGTATTGAAGAACAAGAAAAGTACATAAACAGGCTGTGTTATTCTGGAATCCCAGCTCTTAACAAGATGCTTTTAAGCGTTACCACTGATGATAACAAGCTGTTCTTGAGCCTAGGCTGCCACATGCTGCTTCCCATCTTCTCTCCCTTTATTTTTGGACTCTGAGAAATGTGGGCCAGTAACTATATCACTAACAGGAAGTTTTGGATTACAAATAGATCAGGCCCTGGACTTGCAAAGTCCTTTCCTAGTAACACTTCAATACTCCATCATGAAGCGAGGGATGTGGACTTTGCTAATCCCTGGATGAGGAGGGTGCATTCCACAGGCAATCCAAACCTCAATGCTGAAAGAAAGCTCTTTGCATTGCTGTTTGCGATTTGAAAACAGTTTAAACATTATGCTTTCTTAAACAGAGTGAGGATAAGAACACAATTGTCAGCAAAACAAAGAATGGCCAAAGGTATCCAATGCAAGACTATTTTGTTAATGATTCTTAAGGGTTGTTGTTTTTTTAAGTTAGATATTTTGCCTTCTGTATTCTAGGAGTGCAAAACAGATAACCATGAATAATATATAGTACCCTCCCCCCAATTAGACCAATGTATCTAAAAGGGGAGAAACGGTACCTTTTACATTGAAAAACATTCAAATTTGCTGCTATTTTATACTGCATATTGTAAAATAGTAGAAAACACAAGAATGCATGCATTTGACACAGGACACCCTCCATACAAGGATTCCACACATGTTTCAAACCTGGTGCTGAATCTCTGTGATCCTTCAACATTGACAGTGATTGACAGATGAGTCAACTTACTTCCAGCTGTGCTTTGGCAGGAAGCACTCTTAAAGCAAGTTTCTTTTTTCTTTTCTTTTCTTTTTTTGCTTGACTGGAACTCTAGGGAGAACTTATGGCAGCCTAGTTTCTCACGAGGGAAACACTTGCATCACCCCATCTTCCAGCTCAATGCATCCTCTCCCTCTTCCCCACAGAAGATCAGCCACCACAGTATCTTGCCAAGGTTCTCTTTGAAAAGCAGTAAAAGGATAATTCTTTGGCAGATTGCATTCCCTTCCCAGAGTTAGGACTTTTAATTTTTTTAGAAATTACAGGCAAATGCAATTGCCCCTGAGATCCAGTCCTCAGAGGCCTTGGCTTTTTCTTCAGGACTCTGTTGTTTTATGTGCATTTTTGTTGGTTCCCAAAACTATTTGATTAACATATAAGTTATTTAAATAACTAAATGAAAATGTAAAGGGTAAGAAATGTAAAGTGCAAACTATAGTAATGTGAAAGTGCTGGAAAACACACATTATTCTGGTATGGTAACTTTAAGAAGCTTGTGGAGAAATGTAAAATCAACACTAGTTATAATAATTGTGGGGAGGCACAATATAAGGGGTACAGTTCAAATCTATGAGTTCTAGAGTTAAGAATACTTGAAAACTGGCTGTACTTTATAAAAGGCTTCATTTGTTTCCCTTTCTTTGTTTTATAGGATGCATCCATCGCACATAGATTCCATTTGATGAGGGAAAAGCATCCTGAAAAATTCAATAGCAGGTAAATATCAGCCTTTCCCCCCCTCACAAAATTATTTTTTCTTTTGTACTAGTTATAAGGTTTCTATAGTCAGACCAAATTTTATTAAGTAATATAATCTAGGCGAAGAGGAGAAGTCATATTGTTGCTATTGTTATCGAACAATTAGGAATCAACAAGAGAGGGGAGGGCATGAATATCCCTAAAACAGATGAAAACAGATCTCAGTTTGTGACAGTCTTCTCCATGCTGCTACCTGGGAGTGATTTAATCATTGAATTTTCCATTAGGACAAACCATTGATGTCTGGGCTACTGCACCCAAAGCTATCTCATTTCTAGTCCCCTCACCAGAATCCTTTCATCCTCAGCATAACCGCTAAGGCAACAGCCCATACATTTTTATACACCCAAATGGTTATGACTGCCTGATCAGCATGGAACACCCTTTAGTGGAGATCATTGTCTGGTAGTGTAAAATATTTTATTGTGCTTACAATCTGACCATTTTGTTTTGGCCATTGCAGAGCTATATTTGAGCCTTAGGTGGGCAGACTTCAAGTTTTAAAAAGCCCTATACTCCAAAGAATGGCTTGGTAGGAAGAAATAGAAAAAGGGAAATGGTACATGTCATAGAAATAGCAATTTATGTCATATTGTCCACCTGTTAAGAATTGGCCCACACATAGGCCAAGGCTTGCATATGTACATGCTTCATTCACTTTTAACAATTTACAAGAATAAACATGTAATAATTCTAGCTTCTACTATTGATTAAAATGAATGGTGATATTGGTTCTCTTGAGTTGTTTCATACCTTAGTATCTGGGTCAGAGATGGGTCTCTTGGGGAAAATATTGTAGATCTGAAATGATGAGGGTTACTGAATCTTAATTGTATAACAATAAAAAAAAAATTAAATAAAGATTTATCTCCCCAATCTCAGAAGAAAATATAGGAGGGTTGTTTCCCCTCCCCCCCACAAGTTTGATTTTGACAGTGATCACAACTCTTAGCACATTTTCTGCTTGGTCCGGTACCAATATAGGCCATTCAATGTTTCCTGAGTGCAGATATGGATGACTTTGGCTGCCTCCTACTCCCAGCCACCTGCAAACTCATTTCACAGCCATGTTTTCTAGCTTCAGTTTAAAACTGCTGTTTTGCAACCTGAGCCACGTTAAGCTCTTCAGAGCAGATGGTCTGCAGTGACTTCTTCCATTCTACTGGTACTAGCAGACCCAGCACAGATTAGGTGTAGTATCTGGCACATCTCTTTCCTTCTAGGGCTGGTTCCTGCCCTGGATGTCCATTTTGTCCTTGGTTGTTGACTACTGGTCAACAGATGCTGTTCTTGTTACAATCTTATGATTGATCCAGAAATGGCATATTAAGTCAGTCAGCTATCTTCAACCTAGGAAGGTCATGCTCCATTCAGCCTTTCTTTCTTTCAGTGGGCAGCTTTCCTGTTTATGCCAGGTTTGGTGGAGCCTCCTCTTCTTGCTTTCTCACCTCCTGCCCTCACATTTGCAAAGCTTCTCTTCCTTTCCTGTTTTTTTTCCTCTTACATATTTAAGATGCAACATAAGAACTTTTCTGCTTTGTTTCCATAAATCTGAACAATTCCTTCTTGCTAGCAAATTTTCCATAAATCTACAGAGGAATGGAAGGACAACCAATTTTTATTTCATTGATTGATTGATTATCGTGTGTCCATTTGAGCTACTGTTTTGCTTCTGACTGAGGTTTTACTCCATACCCAATTGGATTGATTGTCAATTGGGGATAATGTCATGGCACTTGTCATTTTTAAGATAAAGAGTATTACTGAAAGAAACGTATGTTGTTTATATAAAATCCTGAAGCAAATTTGATCTCAAAAGAATATGCAGTATTCTAAGATTTGGAACTCCAATATTTGGCAATTCTGGATATTTTAGGTTTTGCTTGGAAAGCTCCTAGAATTTGGCTGTAGATCCAGTTCCATTCATTCACACTTCATAATTATATATAAATTCCAGAACCAGCAGAAACAGGCAATAACGGCAAAACAGAATATCAGGTTGGAACTAGCTCATGTTTCACATGTAGATTCATGAGAAATAGTCCTGTCTTGCTTTCATTAAAAAAAGCAAAACTCACTTACTAATGTCTATACAGGAGATATTCAGGAAAACTTTACAAAAATTATTGTATTCAAATATTTCTCTAAGAATTAATAGACCTTCAGCAAACAGTCTTCCTTCTGTATCCTTCCATCCTTTATCTTCTAATGCATCTTAAGGATAGGTTAGGAAATACAGAATGGAAACTGTAAAGGTAATCCCATGCTTCAACTATGCAAAATGAATAATGTTTGGCCTTTCAGATGTTGGATTATAGTTTTTGCTATATTGTATGAAATTGTAATGAATATACAGCAAACAGTTGATTTGTTTGGCATGTACACACATATCTGACACATATATTCACAAATCAGCCTAATATGAGTTTAGATAATCTCATAACCTGTTTTCCACAATTATGCACTCTGATATTTATTGTCAAGAGAGATAATTAGCTGCTCTCACTCTCTGTATAGCTTCAATATTTCACAGATTTAAAAATAAAGATTTGCTGCCTGTGATAATTCTTGAGAGTTTACATATTTATAATCCAGAGTAACTGAATCAAAGCATTCAGAAGCATTTTCAGGTGTATAGGAAATAGGCACCATAAATAGTTCATAGGAATAAAAAATGTGACATAAATATATCTGAAAATCTAGTGTAATGTGGTGTTCACCAGGTTGGATTTTGTTTAACTTGTTGACGGTTGGGGGTACTGTATTATAGAAGCTTTGAAATTTTATAGCACCGTCCATGCATCAGACGTTCTGTCACATAGAGTTCAACAAGTTAAGATAAAAGTAATTTATTATATTTATTAATTATATTTATTAATTATATTTATTAATTATATTTATTTATTAATTAATTAATATAATTACTTATATTTATTAATTAATTTTCAATCAATACATGCAATTTAGAACTTGGAATATAGCCGGTATGGAAGTATTATGGACTAAAATCGCAATTAACAATTAATTCACCTTTTTTTTTAATCACATTCTTCCTTCTCTACAAAATTCTTGGACTTCTGCCAGCTTTCCGACCTCTTATAAAGTCCTTGTCATTCCGTTCTACTTAATTCAAATATTTACCTTATTATGCCTTCCTGACACTTATTTGTGGCCTACGCTGGTTAACCATCGACTTGTCTCCAAAGTCCATGAACACGCATGTAGAGTTTTGGTCCAGCAGTAATCTAAGAAAAATAAAGTATGTGGAATAAGCAGAGGGGTGGACAAGATTGTCCTACTTGTTCATTTTTCAAAGTTGGAAACCTAGGATTCTTTGGAAGATTTTCAAGGACTCCTTAGTGTGGAAACCTTACTCATACACTTGCCTTGCATAGTTAGGATTCCAGATGACATCCTTGAGAAGAGAAAAAGGACTGTGCACAACCAAGGAAATAGAGTGGAGTAGTTGGATTGTCAAATGTGTAGCGTAGCTTCAGTGTGAATATTGACATGATATACTACATTTTCAAATGCCTTGAAAAGTTGAAAAACATAATCTGAGAATTTCGGGAACAGAGCCATTTAGTCAAAAGCACCAAGCTGTCTTATATCATCGGTAGTGTTTCAAAATCCCTGTTGTTTAATCTGATATATATTCCATTAGGTGGGATGAACACTTTGACTTTTTTCCTGACAGAGCTCAAAGCAGGCTGCCTTCCTAAAAAAAAAAAACCAAGTGGGCTTGTCACCATGCTATTCAAGGAAGTGTGTTCCAATAGGGCACAGTACAGTGAGATGTGTACAATACCTCAAGACTTCCCTATTTAGTTCTGCAGACGATTTTACACCTACAGGTGGCTAGGCGCCAAACAGCTGCTGTTCCTGTCTTTATAGCATTACGCCAGTCTTTAAACCTTTGGATGGTTTCTGAGGATCTGGTTGAAACTTTTTCATACAAGGAATAGCGCACAGAAGTAGAGACACTTCCTGTAAACAAACTCTATTAAATTACCATGCCCCTTAGACAGCCCTGAAGTCATCTTAGGCCAAAGAGGGGCCACCAAATATGTATTAGAAAAGGAGGGTGGATGCAGGCATATTTCTGTCCTAAATTATGAAGCATACTGCCTTCTCAACTTGAAGTAAAAATTGTTTTCATTCTAAACTGTTTGCTATCAACACTTACTCCTGATTCTACCACCATAATCAAAAATAATCATGTTAGAAATACTGAATTGAGAAAGAATCCAATTTCCTCAACTGACCTTCCAAAGCTGTTTTAGTATTATTATTTTTAATCTGACTCTGTGGAAAGATGCTTCCTCTGAATTATTTTAAATTGAAACTAGAATGAGGCAGCTTAGTTGACTCTACTCCAAAGACTTAATTGGCTATGATTATATGCAAGTAAGGGAAAGAAGAACCTTCCTCAGAATTACTGTATGTTAAAAACATTAGTCTAGTAGATTGCTATAGTCAAGAAATAGGCTTTCGCAGGAAATAAAAACAAGATTTGATAGACTTAGGTCAGGGATTCTCATATAATGGATTATTCCTCCACCCCCACATGTACGTACATGTGATTTCATGAACAAGATTAAGGGGGGTTACTTTTTATAGATGCCCAGAAGGTTGAAAGGCAAGTAGGCATGGAGCATATCATCTACAGATGGTAAGGGAGGATCCTGCAAGAATAGAGGATGGTACGAGCCAAGGACAAGCAGGCAAAGCAGGCCATTTTATGGGGGTAGCCTGACCAGCTATTGTGCAACAGAGGCTGGTTGCTTTTCCTAAGAGCAAGGCTTGTAGCAGCAGCAGCTTTCCCACCAGTCACCTTCCTTCCAATATAAGAAGACATTCAGTTTCCATCATCAACAGTCATCTGACTGGAGATAATGGGATATGGATGATGGATTCATGGTGTCACGCTGCCTATTCTGCCTATTTTGAAATTGGCTTTAGACTGATTGCAAGATATTGGGGATTGGGAACTTGTGGAAGCATCCTTATTTTTGTTTACTTTCTCTAAGCTCTTTGGACTGCTAAAATATGGAGTAAATCCTGTGATACAAACAATATGTACGACTGTGACTTGTATCAATGTAACATAGAATAATATGGCGTCTCATCCTGAGTTGAAAGTTGGTTCTGAGCATAGCAGCTATTCTATTAAGAAAATATATTTCTGTCTTCAGAGTTCACAAAACAAAACAGCAACCTTAATGCAAACGAAGTTTAAAAATTAACAAAGTAATTTTTGAATCCCTAATGATATCTTGATATCAGAATAAAGCACTTGGCCAGGTGGGATTAAATAGTTCTTAGGGTGTAATATCAACTGTCTCTCTTGACTGAACAGAGGCTGATTTCTTATTCATTTCCTCTTTGTTTTTCCAGTTTCTGCTAAAGTAGAATATGCACATCCTTACTGAAGGTTTATCTAGATTAATTGTCAGATAGGAGATTTTTTACATTTTGTTAAACTTGTAACTGCAAATGGAAATTTTCTCATAAATACATTTTATTGAAAAGATAATAAGATATTAAAAAATGTAAAAAATAATTGGTGAACCGAAATATTCCATCACCTAGTGCTGTTGTGATGTGAAAATATCCACAGACCCCTCACATCCTGGACATAAATTGTTTCAATTTCTACACTCAAAATGACACTGTAGAGCACTGCACCCCAGAACAACTAGACACAAGGACAGTTTTTTCCCGAATGCTATCACGCTACTTAACAACTGATTCCCCCAACACTGTCAAATAATTTACTAAGACTATTACTATTTACTATTCTTCTTCTTTTCCTTACTAGTATCTATCTCTTCCCACTTATTACTATTACCATGTACTTGCATCTTTCAATTTATATTGTTTTTACTTGTTTCCTAGTACGATTTGATAGCTAATTAGTAACCTTGACTATGACTAAGTATTATATCTTTTTATTCTTGATGAATGTATTTTATTCTCCTTATATCTGAGAGCACATGCACCAAAGACAAATTCCTTGTGTGTCCAATCACATTTGGCCAATATAGAATTCTATTCTATTCTATTCTATTCTATTATATTCTATTCTATTCTATTCTATTCTATTCTATTAATTGCCTAATTTTCTAGGATAATTTTTGTACTCTATCATTTCCCAGTCATACTATGATAGGTCATATTAGACTGCAAACTTTGTGGCTGCTAGCAAAGCAGCATGTATAGATAAAGTATCATGTGAATGTATCACTCCAGAATGCTCTTCCATTTTTGTTTTTCTATGTCAGAATGAAGAATAAATTGTGGTATTTTGAATTCGGCACAACAGAAACATTTTCAGCCACTTGCAAGAAACTTCACGACTATGTAGAGATTGAGGTGAGTCTCCCCAAGCCCTAAAAGTTTTAATTTTCTGTAAAAGCTGTTTTATGATTATGTCAATGATTTCTTAGAAATGTGTTCTTGTATTTCCTTAAAACATTAAACATACTGTAGACTATTGAACATTCTAGAAAAGTCAGGGTCAAGCTTGTAGAGTAAGAATTTCCATGGTTTATTGGAAAATTATTCCTGGCAAATTTATGGTTTATTTTTCCCTCCTTCTTTAACTTCAAACTGCATTCCATCCCTGCAGTCATTAAAACTTTAGTCAAAAAAATTAGGCTGTAACAGGTCTGTGCTGCTTCAGGTTAGAATTTAAAAAAATAAATTAAAATAATTTAATTTAATAGATACATATTCAAAAGCTCAGGTTCAATGTGTTCAATGTATATATTTTATTCATGAGTAGACTTGCCATGGTTTATGGCCATAATTGACTCAAAACACTAGCATTGGTCTAGTCTTTATGTAACCAACATAGCACTATCCCTGGAGCCGGACATGTTTTGCTCAGTTTACCCTGATGCTATTAAATCCAGGCACATCCTTCAAGACAGCATCTATGGGACCTTTCCATTCTTTCAAGAAATATTTTAATTTTTGAAAATAATACCAATTCCAATACAAAAATCTCCCCCCTACCCCTAATTAATAAAAACCTTCAGTATCTCTTCATCTGAAACAGTGATTTTAAAATTTGGAATAGAAATAATAGAAAATTCACAAATATATATTTATGGACATTTCACTTACTGACTTTTAGTTGACAGTTTAGTAGAACAGTGTAGAGGGGGTGAGAAGAGGAGCAGAAGGAAGAAGAGGAAGTAGCAGGAGGAGACAGGCAAAGAAAATGCCACCCTATCTCAGGGGTAGGTTCTAAAACAATGTACTACCCATTCTGTGGCCGTGGCTTGGTGGATGTCACTTGGTGGCAGGGGAAGGATACTACAAAATCTCCATTTCCTCCTGATCTGCTAGCACTCTGGAGGCAGAGAATAGATGGGGGTGGGGCCAGTCAGAGGTGATATTTACCAGTTCTCCAAACTACTTAAAATTTCCGCTATCAGTTCTCCAAAACTGGTCAGAACCTGCTGAAACCCACCTCTGCCCTATCTACCATTCTACTGAAGATTTCCACTTGATGAGAAAGGGCCTCTGTGCTCTCCTAATTGCCCTTAGACTGCTGGATGTATGAGAGAGAACAGAATAGGAAGATGAGGGGGCACTGTCCATTTTTCCCAATCAGTGATTAGCAGCATCCAAAGTGCAGGATGGAGAAAGGAGAAAGCTTCACCAAAATTTGCCTGATAGGACAATGCCAGAAAACACTTTTTTTTTAGGTTTATCACTTCCATAGCCTTCACAAGCACAATACTCATTTCTTTATTTTTTTAGTACTTGGCTCATGATCTTGATTCTGACCCACAATGATAAGATCGAACAGGATTCTAGATTCCACGCATCTGAATGCTTTCCCATTGTTAGCATGTCGACAGAAGGTTTTTTTCCCCCACAAGCAGCTGGCAGCTGCAGCTGAGCTTTTAGTGACATCTCCATCCATTGAAATATTTTAAGATGTTTTGCAGGGAAAGAGTAGGTACATTTATAGTTGAGAAAGCTTCTGTTTGGAAACAGATGTCCAAAACACAGTTCAGTGGAAGGAAAAAAAAACATTATAGATGTGGAGCAGTATTTTTTTTAATGTACAGTATATTCCTGTTTTATGGATTCCCTTTAAGTATATTTGTTGGCATGGACATCTGGGTGTTTCACCTTAGAAGCCAGTTTTGGGATAACAGAATTATGCCCTTATAGGTACACTTCAGGTCTCAACTAAAATTAAGTTTGTTGTGAATGTTTGTAAAGTCTGTGATTGCCTACTACCACCTTCCAGCTACATGGAAACAGCCTCTAATTAGGAAACGTGTGGTTCACCAGCAGTTACTAAGAAGTCAATCATTTCATAGTTTGTACTTGAGATTTTATGTGGTGTGTATTTTCCATAACCATTTCCACTCCTCAACCTCATCCAAACCATCCTCTTTTAAAGGACTGAGAGCTATACTTTCCGTACCTGTAGTCTCAAAACATAAATGCAATATTTGTTAATTATTCACTAAAAGTAGAAAATGGAATTGTCAGTCAAAGCCCATGCCTTGCCATGCTTCTTCAGTCTTCTGCGATCACTTCCCTTCAGTTCCTTATGACAAGTGAAGACAGGCATCCTCACTCAAGGGCCGACACAAGACAGTTTCCATCAGCTGTCATTCTCCAAGAAATCATTTCAGAAGATCCTGGGCTCAGTTGGTTTCTCTAATTGCTTCCTAATTGTGTAAATTATCCTGGTCCTGCTATCTTTGCTGGGACTATAGTTTTGCATGCCAGCATGACCTCAAATGTGGGTATAGAAACATGTTGCATTTTCAGACCACACCAAAAAGATGCTAAGCGGACCCAGAGTTCATTGCTGGTTTCTTCATGCATCTCTTTCTATTCCCCATTCCTATTTTCACAATAGCTTTCAAAAATGCCAGTGAGAGAGATATAAGCCTATCCACTCCGGTCTGCTCTTTTTCCTTTCGATCATGTAACGTGAGCAAAGCTTGTGGTCCTGGATAATTATTTCAAATTCTTTGTAGACTATCATTATGTTCAAAAGGATTCTTCCTTTAGCCTCTGTAGATGCTGGTGTGTCCTTAAGACATCTACTCTTATTTTCTAAGGTTACGCACAGCTATGGCCTTTTGATTTTATTGCCGCCAGCACCTTAAGTGGCTAATAATAGCCAGGGAAGGAGTGAAAAGCTTTTTAGAGGAAATTGGAAGTCATCCAAACTCAGATCGGGAATAAGTTTCAGTTGATTGCTGTCAAAAAGAGTAAATGACATAACATGTACTTCTCCTCAGCTGTTTCAGATGTTTTAGCTGGCTACATCCCTTGCTCATTCATCACTCCCCAGCTTTCTTCCTTCCAGCACTAGTCTAGCCTCTATCCCTTTGAGCACAGGATGTTTAAATAAAAAAGAACCAGCAAGGAAAGACATTCTTGGTATCTCTGAAGAACTTTTTCCATTGTCCAGCTATTCTTAAAATATGAGAAGGTTTGTGTTTAGTTTGGTATGGTATTTCAGCAAACACTACTATTACCTCCCACGTCCAGTTCAACTAGTACATCTACAAAATAGATGCAGACTAAAATGGTATTTGGCATTTTCCCCTAGCCATCAATTGCTGAGATTGTATTTAGTCTGTGAATCAGTGCAACTCCTAAAACCTTCCCATGAGGATTCATGCCTGACAGATTGAAGTCAGACATGGAATATTCAGATAGCACATTTTTCCAGAAACATTTCAAACAAACCAAGTAGGCAAATGATTAGTCCTTGGGTTCAAAACAGCTTAGTACCACACATGACTTCAGTTTGTGATTTAGTCAAGCAGCATATTAAATAATGAAATAAAAGTGAATGTCGTTTCTTTGAGAGAGAGAGAGAGAGAGAGAGAGAGCCGATAGATAGATAGATAGATAGATAGATAGATAGATAGATAGATAGATAGATAGATAGATAGATAGATAGATAGA
>JANHFT010004377.1:567504-587532 GCA_032467955.1 Pseudoxenodon macrops | reverse complement strand
AAGAAAGAAAGAAAGAAAGAAAGAAAGAAAGAAAGAAAGAAAGAAAGAAAGAAAGAAAGAAAGAAAGAAAGACATTGTTTAGATAATACTGTTCCTGCTGACTCTGCTGAAAGGGGTTCTAGCCATCTACACCTGCATTTTGAACTGATAGCATCACAGCTTGTTTAGTATTATTGTAATTAATGTGGATCTTAATAATTTTGTTCCATTGGTTTTATAACAACTAGAAGTCAATTGGATATTTAGAAAGGTGGAATAGAAATATTTCAATAGTTCAGATACAGCTTAATAGCTAATTCTAAATATATTTCATAAAACCACTCTTATCTTTTTCTCCCTCTGTATCAGTGTGATGGGACAGTTTTGGATCTGACTAGCACTTCATTGGAAGGAATTGCAGTCCTCAACATTCCCAGCATGTATGGTGGCTCTAATCTCTGGGGGGAAACCAAGAAACAACGCAGCTATAACCGCATGAGCAAGAAAATACCTGAAAAGTTGCAATCCTCGGTGGTTACTGATGCCAAGGAGCTCAAGTTTTGTGTCCAAGGTGAGGTGGCTTAGAATTTTGAATGTGGTAAAAGTAGCACATAGGTATTTGCAGATATTTAAGAGTCATCCCTATACAGTGGAACCTCCGTTCACGACCACAATCAATTCCTGGATCCCAATTTGGTCGTGAACAGAAGCACGACTTACTGCGCATGCTCAGACACAAAAAAACACAAAAAATTGCCGCCGAAGCGGAAATCGCAGCAGCAGGGAAAATCGCCACGGCTGATCGGGAACTGGGTTTGATCGGGTCATGAACAGAGGTAACTTTTTCATTCGGGAACCAATTTGGTCGCAGACTGGGACGTTCGGGAACTGAACTTCCACTGTATATTTATAGTGGCTATACAAAAAGAGTATCTCCTGTGTTCAATGCCTGACAAGTTGGAAAAACCAAAAAATAAGGTTTCTTAGGGGCATGCAGTTTAATGAAAAATAACAACTTATTTCATCTGTGAAAATGAAAACCAAAAACCAGCATTCGTGTGCCAATAGTCATTGAAGAATTGAAAAAGGCCATTCCAACTGCTTGTTTAGTACCATAACATGCTCAAATTAAAGAATATCTCGGATATGACTTAGTTTTCATTTGAACACACTGGGTGAAGAGGAATCCAATTTTCTGGATAACTGGCTGAACTGTTAAAAAAAATTCTAAACATTCAGTCTGGAATCTGTTTTCACGATTGTGGGCAATGTCTTCTGGAGTGGAAGAAAACAGAACCTGATCTTCTATGTAGCATCTCCCAGTTTTTTCAAGGTTAAACATTCCCAATTCCTTCAATCTTTCTTAAATCTCTGCCCTCTTTGGAGATATTTTCTGCGTTTGTTGTAGTTTAATTAAATATTTCCTAAAGTACAATATCTAGAACTGTCTACAATACTTGAAATGGGATATGACCAAAAGAAATTAAGTGATTTCCTATGATTTGGAAACAATACTTCTGCTGAAGCAGCATAAAATTGCATTTGGCTTTTTTGAAAGCAACATCACACTGCTGACTCATATTCAATTTGTGATCGGCTACAGTTCCAAAATCTTTTTCACAAATGCTTTTGCCAAGTCAGGTACACATGTGCAGCTGATTGCTTGCTAAGTGAAAAATCCTGCATGTGTTCCTGTTATATTTCATTCTGTTATTTTAGGCACAGTTCTCTAACATAAAAATAATTGTTAAAGTTATTTAAACAATCTTTACGGTATGAGCTATCCCGCCTGACATTGTAATATTTGCAGATTTGATAAATATTCTATCCAAGCTCACGGGGTGACTTTGGACCACAGCCCAAACTACCACCAGGCTGTTTTGTGTGAAATTATAAGAGCAGAAAGTGGGGTAAACACTGTCTTGAATGCCTAAATTAAAGGTAGGATAGAAAACAAATAGCAATAGCACTTAGACTTATATACTGCTTCACAGTGTTGTCCTTGAAAATATTGGGTACATGCTCAAGTTCATATCTTGGAAATCTGTTGGCTTTGACCTGCTTTAGCTTGATTGTGAGCAGCTCACAATCAATTCTACATGGCCCCGTCCATGTTTTTACTACTGTAATTGAGCTCTTTCACCTTGTTGTACCAATAATGTAGTGAAACTGATTTATGAGTGCCCCATCTGGCGATGCCCGTGTATGTAAGTGTGTTATGAAATTTTAAAAACGTGTTAGCACTGAAGAAATTACTGAATCAGAAGAAAGTGATCAATCATTCTCCTGCTTTATTTCTGTTTCTTAGGCCAGTCAGTCCGACTTTGTTTTCCTCCTTACTATTTCAAACTTTGGCATTTCAGTTTCCAACCGCAAACAGGACATCTTTTAAAAAGACAAGCTGACCATAATGACTGACTAGGAATTTGGGGAGATACGTCCCAAATCATCTGAGGGGTGTACCAAGCTGCGGGAAAGCTGGTAAAGGAGATGGGTCAGGCAGGCAAAGGCTGAAGGGATGGCATGAGACCAGGCAGGACACACCCAGACAGTTAGCCAGTTCGTCTAGTGACATTCTCAGATACAATTTCCAAAGGGACTTAATTCACAATTCTAAATTATCTCTAAATGCAGCCAACATCGCTAGCTTCCAGCTGCGCAGGTAAGAAAGAATTCCCAGGACAAATGGCACCTGCTTTCTCCGTAGGCAAAAGCTTGTGTTGTGAGAACTCTGAGATTATGAGCACCAGTTTCTTTTTTCTTTTTTCTTTTTTTTAATTCTGCTGAAGAAGCTGCTGTGTGCTACCTTCTTTCAATTCAGTTTACTTTTTCCTGCTCAAAACATTCCTTTGGGATGCTTGTTTATTGCTTATACAGGTAGTCCTCAAGTTACAAATGGAATGGAGCCTACCCATTGCATTCGAAACCCGAGGATTTGTGGAAGTGTATCTCATACCTTGAACGGGATCAATTCCTCCCTTCGCCCACACATTCACTAATTGAGTGCGAGGCTCGTTAAGTGCATATGAGGTATTTCAGGGTGGGGAAGGCCATGGGGGGACCTAGTGATGGAACAGGCCACCTGCCTAAGACCACCCAAGGCTTCCCCGACTCACTGAAATACCTTTCTCCCCACAATTGCTTTTCCCCTCCACCCAACTTGCCGTGCCGGGTCACTTAACTTGTGAAGATCTAGCAAACAGTCTCCTCACCAGTCTCTCAGCCTCTTGCGCCCCTACAATTTGGGCATCTGCAGGTCTTGCCTGGCATGTTGCTGGCTGAAATGGAGCTTCAGGAGGATAGATCCACCCCTCCAACACTGTGTTCGGGTCTCCGCTGGCCTCCCCCAGCCCATTGCAGGCTGACATGGAGCTTCCAGAGGGTGGATTTGCTGGATAGGAGACTACTTGCTAGGTCTTCAAAAGGTAAGTGATCTGGTGTGGTAAGTTGGGTGGAGGGGAAAGCAATTGTGGGGATCATGAGGCCCGAACAGAGCTTCTGAGGGGAGGATCCATCTCTCAGAAACTCCACTTCAGCCTGCAACGTGCCAGGTGAGGCCTCTGGAGGCCCAAACAGAGCATCAGAAGGGCAGATCCATCCCTCAGAAGCTCCATTTTGGCCTGCAATGTGCCAGGCGAGGCCTCTGGAAGGCCAAACAGATTGTCAGAAGGGGGGATGCACCCCTCAGAAGCTCCATTTTGGCCAGCAGCGTTCCAGACAAACATTGCAGACCCTCTGCAGTTGTTCATAAGGATGAACAACTGCCATGGTGCTGCAAGATTCATAGTTTCAGAACTTGTTCGCAAACGGTAGGGGGTGCTTATCACATAATTTCAAACATTCGCTAGGGGAACACTCGTAATTCAGGGATTACCTGTATTACACACTATTCAAGCCTTTCCAATTGAGCCTGGGTTGAAGGAGACACTACCCTTTGACTTGGGTTCATCTCTGACATTCTATATTGTTTTTGGTAATTCCTCCAGACCCTCAATGTGAATACATTGATTTTGGGATAGAACGGGAACTTATGATATATTCCAAAGGAGTATTTTACAGGCATCAGTTATTTTCAACTTTATCATTAATGTAAGATTCATTAGAGATTGCCTATTTAATCCTTCTCAATGCCATTCCCTCCCCCAACTCCTTGCCAGCATCCAATGAGTCTAAGACTTTACAGAAAATGGATCTTGCAAAGTAATGAAATATTAAAGGCCTTAAGCTAATCACAGTGTTGGCACAGCAATGTCGAACTACTGGAAACAAAAGGTACATTCTCTGTCATGGAGAATCATGGATCATCTTGTGAGATTTTTCTGAGATGCTCTTCCGATGAGAGCACTTGTCTGAAAATAAGAAAATTCTAAGAATATCCTCGTGGGAGACCATGGAGAGGATTGGAAAGAGCTTGGCAGAACAGGTGTTACTTAGGCAGAACAGAATGAGTAATTAAGAGGATGCTTTAATGCCGCTACAGGCTACAGCACAAACAGGAAAAAGAAAGCTGCTGGGGTGGTGAAACAGCACTCTCTCCAGAATATTCCCTTCTGACTAATGCATGAGACTCTCCAAGTGGAGAGGCCTGAGGCGGGATGAGTACTGCAGCAAATCTGTAGGTATTTAGAGCACAATCCTCAAAAAGCAAAAAAGCCATTGGCCATGATCTTCATTGGGAACAATGCACGGCAATTTTGAAATCCCTTCTTACTAATGGCTGCCTCAGTTGCAATGGGGAGCTTTCTAAGAACTACAGCTTCAAAGCAATAAACAGGAAGTTGCCAATATCTGATCTGTGAGCCATATCTACCCCACCCCCCACTCTGCAAGGTTCCCAGCCAACTATTGTTCCTCTTCACTAGTTTTCTTGTGGAATGAGACAAATGGGTTCATGCATAGCAGCAATGTCAGCTTACAGGTTACCTTTATAACACATGCCCAGATGATAATGGCTAACCAGCTTGAAAACTAATAATCAGGTATGTCAGGACAAGGTTTATAGGGAGGAGCAGTTTCTTAATACTATCAATTATTACTTTTTGCAGTGGCTACTTCTGTAGGGCAACACAAATAGGGATTATTTAAAAACTAATCTTGAATCAGCTGGAGGATTTAACAGTACAATTTTACATGAGCCATCACTAACCTAATCCTCAGAACAACACATCTTGTTGTCCCCCAAATAAGCACATTACAGCAGGGCTTTATAGGATTTTACATACAAATAGATCTGAATCATAATTTTATTTTTTTATTTTGAGAAAGGAAAACAATTGTATAGGAAACACACTCCAGATTCAGATTCACCCAGGGCATAAAGACATCTCACAAAACATTTTTAGAGAATGTGTCTTTATGAGTCAGCTTTTGATTATCTCCAGTCTACCCATAGAGGCACCCTAAATTGTTCCTTAGCTGTTCCAGTTTTAAAGTAGTACCAGTAGTGTTTTCTACCTTTTCCCAAAACATCTGGACTTAAGAAGACTCTGCAATGGCTCATTCAGAAATCTGGTGATGATGCAGTCAGAAGCTGGCATCTTCAGAGTTTCTATTGTCCAATTAAGGTTGCCACAAGGCATATATCTTCACCTCTGGTCAAGGCACTACCCCTCCCTGGCCATCTTGCTTTCGGCTGTAGGACTCCCTGGTTTCTGGAGAAGCATCTGTCCATGTAATACCTAACTCACGTTTCACAAAACACAGCATGGCTTCCTTGTGTACGCTGATATGTATCAGCCATTTTGTAGATCACTAGACCTATCCTACTATTGAATATTTGTTCAAAAGTTTTACAAAGATCAGTAAGCCTGCCTATGAATAAAAATGGGGTCTGCTAATTGTTTAAATGGGGAGGTATATATTGCTGATTCTACTGGAGTTTGCTAAAGCTTTCTGCTGCTTCTGCTGACAAGAATTTAGCATGACTGTGCTTCCTGCTGCTTTTATTATTTTGGAAGTCAACATTATTGTCTTGCTCTGGTGCCATTTTGAAAATTCCATTGGATGATCTGGATGCTGCTATGTCCATTTCCCCCATAGGTCTTACCAATTTGGAAACTGGAGGGAAATTGATAAGAGTTGTGATAGTTTCCCCTTCTATCCCAAGTGACAGGAAGGTGGTAAATATCTCTATAAGCTTACCAGACTTCTAGAAGATTGGCAAGCTTTTGTCCAAAAATAACCCAGCTGACAAGTAAAGATGGGCCAGGATGAGGCAGAAGGGCATTGCCTTAGTGTGCTGTGTAAGCTCCTTCCTCCCGACCAGGAACCTGTTGACCTGTGTTCTGAAATAGCTCAAGTGATCTGTCACTCAGGCAACTTGAATATAGCTAAAGCCTCTGGCCAACCTGCTCCATTACACTTTCAGGAGAATAATTAGGAGCTGTTTTTCTGACTATCTACTGAAGCTGGGAGGTGGTGGAAATGGCACCAAAGAAATCTATTAAATCTTGCCTTTAATTTGTCTCATGGTAAGGAGGTTCTTGTTGATGTAAATTAGAGTTTAGCCATCATGGCAGCACATTATCCTATCTCCAATAACTCAGGGACTGCAGTAGTGCACACAAATGTGGAAGGGAGCAATCTTTAAACACTATGACTATGCTTCAGAGATGAAATTTATTGTTCCAAATATCTTCCCAGAGTAGAAGAAAGAATAATTTGAAGCCATTAGTATTTAGTTTTGAAATCTTGCAGGCAAGACTTTGTTTGGGGAAATTAAATATGCTTGTTTGCAATGCTGCAGAAGAAATTACTGCAACTTTAGCATGGCAGATTCATCCTGGCATAGGCCAAATAGCTATTTTTCAAAAGACAAATTTGCTTTGTTCTCACATTTGTTTCTCCTTGTTTGTCATTCATTTTTAATCCATGCTACACATTTCCCCTTGCACAGCAAAGGCAACCAAACAGAAACCATGCCTGTGCACAGGAAGGTTTGCCAGATGAAGGACCCAAAGAGATGAAGCAAGCCTATTTATTTATCCTTGGCTGCATCATCATTCCGAGTGCTGAAAAAAGTTTAATCCTTGACCCAAATAGTGCCTTTTTAAGGGAAGACAGTTGTGTTCAAAACCACAAATTGGTAACATCTGTGCATTTGGTAATACTCTTGGATGACACAAGCACCAAGTGCACAAATCTTTCTGAAAATGAGTAGAATCTGCACAAAACGTGCTGCCAAATGCAAAAGCATTGCCCCTGTTGCTTTGCTTCTGAAGCATTGTCACTATTACTGTGCTTCCCTCATAATGGGATTCTTTTCCCAATAAAGTCATTTTAATGAAATAATGAAATGAAATGAAATATTTGGAAACTGCTCACTTGAGCATCAAAAGCAGCCATAGGCAATGTGCAGGAGATCACTAGATCACAAGTCGTGGGGATGCCTTATAGTACCTGTAACTTAGCCTTGTAGGGAAAAAATTGAACTGAGAGCTGTAGCCAACTCATTTCAAAGCAAAATGTAGAGAAGGGTCATAGTATTTTAACCCCAGCAAAAAAAATATGTTTTAATGCTTTTGAGTTAGCCAAGACTTCCATTATAAGGTGAACAAATAAAACTACCTTTTATTGATTCAAACTATTGACAAGTTTAGCATGCTGCTTTTTTTTCTCCCCAGGGAACTCAGAACAGCATTTAAGTAGGTATAAGAAGTATCCCATCCCGTCACTGACCTGTGTAGCTTCTACATGCTGGTAGTAACTTTCCAAATGTAGGTGTATTTGTAGACCTGTTATCTGAATATTTTAAATGAACTTGGGTGCTCCTGCCAATAAAAGATGAGGTTGACAAAGAACTGCTCCAAACATTGCCTTCAAACTCTTGTTTCCAGTCCTTTCAGGAGAGTGGATTCATTTGGAAATAGAGGAGTGTTTGAATGAAATATGCAGACAGTCAAGCAAATGACCTCTTGTCCATTCATGAAATGGATACCAACCTGGTGGGATTAAATGCCCGTTTTCCCAAAATGCAGGCCGATGCAGTAAAGTTCAGAGACTTGGCCAAGAAACAGAAGTAGATGTGAGCCCTCAAGCTAAGTCACAACATTTTCTCCACCAATCACAAGAATGTTCCTATTTCAGAAGGTACACTGGTGTAGAAACACAACAGTCCAGATGTACACGACAGATAGGCAAAACTTGCAAAATATCATCTCCTTTAGTCTTTCTGACACTTACTGTTACCATCTCCAATGGTTAGATAGATGATAGAAAATGATAGAAGAGAGAGGTAGAGGTCATATCAACTTTTCAATTAAAACAATTTTAATTTAAAACATGATCAACTTAGAACCTTGTAAATGAGTACCCTGATGTCCATAGCCACTACATGAAGAACAGCGGTATAAGCAATCTTCAGCTTTGCATTAAATATAAGAGCCACAAGTTTTTCTTTGTTTAATAATAATCTATCTTTCATTAGATCTTAGTGATCAGCTCTTGGAAGTTGTTGGTCTTGAAGGGGCAATGGAAATGGGACAGATCTATACTGGACTGAAAAGTGCTGGAAAGAGATTGGCCCAGTGTTCCTCTGTTGCCATCAGGTACCTACTTTGAGACTTTGGTTCTAATATGAATTTTTCACCCAATTTGGAAGATATTCTAGTAACAGACAAGAGGGAATCAGGCACCTCCTGATATCCCTTTCTTCTGTGTACTAATATTCTAATAGCCTGCTCTAAATATCAAATCTGTATTTTCTGTGGTTTGCTATGATCTGAAAAACTTATGAGGTCTATAAAATACTTAGTTAGAAAGCATTATGTTTTCCCAGAATTTCAGCATGTTCTGGAAAGAGAGAAAAGAAGATGAGAGAATGAGTTGAGGAGCCATGAAAAAACAGGGGGATTTTTGACCCATTACAAAGGAGAATAAGGTGCCTGCTCTTACATTAAGAAATAGGAAAAGGATGTGGTTTTTATAGAGCCAATCTCAATATACCTCAAGACTATATTGGATAAAACACAGTTGCCTCTATTTACAATTGCACATATGATACATGTGTTAAGCAAACAATGATAAAGGTGTGGGGTTGATGCAAGTAAACTGAGCATGCCTTCTTGTGCTCCCATTCTATGGCTTCTGTGATTCCTAGAAATCCTAACCATGCTAACAAGAACCATGTTCATACAACACACTGATCTACAAATTAGCCAGTTGATTTTATCATAGTTATTGGAACCATCCTATTAATTTATGGTTCATTTATCATTCATACACTTAACATTAGGTGATGATTCAGTGACTACAGCCAGATAACATCATCTTGTAGGTATATTTCATTCTTTCCCACTATTGGCAGCTTAGAGCAAGACAGACTTCAGTTGTGGCTTGTTTTCCTTCTTACAAGACTGTTTGTGTATTGCAGAACAACCAAACTGTTGCCAATGCAAGTGGATGGAGAGCCTTGGATGCAACCACCTTGTACAGTGAGTAGTTGAAACACAGAAAAGTCTGAATGGTATTAAAGGGCTTCATTTACTAAAGCAAGAAGCTCGGAGAAGTTTTTCTTTGGAAAATAAGCTGCAAAGGAGACCCAGATTTTAGTAACAAAACCTAGGAAAGGTTTTAAAAATAATGCTTCTATTCAAAATGGTAAAAACAAAACCAGCCATAGTATCCCAAGAAAGAACTCACTGTTTGGAGAAGATTATTCAGATCTCTTTGTCTGATATTATCAGACAGTCAACATTTGTATCTTACAGGAAAATAAAATAAAAGTTAAAGGGAGAGGAATCTATGGCTGTTGTTCCTCTTGGTAATATTCTAAAGATAGTTAAAAATACAATTAGTGTACCTTCAGTCTATGCAGTATATTCAGAACATCAAAGGAACTGGTGTTAGACATAAGAATAATGTGAGAGTGTGTGTATGCCTTCAAGTCAGTGTTGACTCCTGGCAACTGTCTGAACAAGTCCTTTCAGTTTTCTTGGCAGGTTTCCAGATGTGGTTTGTCATTGCCTGGTTCCTAGAACTGAGGGTCACCCAGCTGGCTTTGGGCCTAAGAAGGAACTAGAACTCACAGTCTCCCAGTTTCTAGCCTGATGCATTAACCATTGCACCAAACTGACTCTGAGAAAAACAATATGTGACATAAAGTTCCCTCTCTGATACGCAAATGAGCATTATAGAACAATATCTTGCAGAGAAGTATTCCAACTGAAAAGAACAGCTCTTTGAATTCCTGTGTATACAAGTAGTCCTCACTTAATGATGGTAATTGGATCAGAATTTCCATCACTAAGCAATGCAATCAAAGTTTGACACCATCTGATCACACAGCTTAGTGATAGCAGTTCCAACCATCTCTGGATGCGATCATTAAGTAAGAATCTCACACAACCATGACTTCTGACTTCCTGCAGGCTTCCCCATTGACTTCTCCACTTTGAACCACATATATGTTCTTCTATAGGCAGCAAAAATTCTACTGCCCTTTGATTTCACTTGTGGGAAGATGGCAGGAGAGATTGCAAATCATGTTCATGTGACTGAGGGATGCTGCAAATGTCATAATTTGAGTTTGTTGCAAAGCATCCAAATCACAATCAAATGAACTTCAGGCACATTGCAATGACCACAACTAAGATGACTCGTCATATGTCCCCTTCATTAAGATCATCACAAGTTTAAATAGTCAATGAATTAGTGGTTGTTAAACAAGGACTGCCTATATACATTAGTTACTAGTACTAAAAAAATATATCTTGGAATACTGATTTTCATAAACCATGCATTTTTTGTTTCTGTGGCAGCTGACCAGTTCCAGGAGTTAATGATCCAATTACATTTCAGTCATTTAGGCAAACATTTTCCTAAAGCCAATTGTTCCAATAATCTGAAGATATCTAGGATTTGGATTTCTGTTTCTGAATCACATGCTACTTCCCAACATTCTCATTGCTTTGAGGAGCTCACCTTATGTCAGTTGACTGGCCAGGCAAGATATGCTGGATGTGCCTTTCTGGAGAGTCTGTTACTCATCTTGGGCTGTGGTGGAGAAGGTGACCTGTTCTGCTGCCTCCACAACCACTCATAAGGCTTAATGGCAGAATAGTCTCAGTGCTGTCTCCAATTCAGCCTGATAAGAAACTTTTTTTTTATTTGCCATAGAGAACTAAACAGACTCGTTTTGTCTTTCCCTGAAGCAACAGGAGTGGGGGTGTATCTGTGAGCCAGATCCTGCTTGGTACTGGTTTTCTTTGGTCATGGAAAAAAGGCCTTTATATCCAGAACAGCAGGACACCTGGCAGGTTTTAATGCCATGTTTAGGTGACTGTAGGAAAAGATGGATATTCCTCTTAGCTGCAAAACAATTGCTTTTATGTACTCTAGGGAAATATTACATTTTCATCTGAATAGAGATTATAAAAGTCCTGTTGCAATATTCTGGGGTCATCAGATTGGGGGATATGATATCACATAAAAGCAAGGCTACATGCTCTAAATAGTAGAGCAATAGATTCAGCAGATACCACTTCCTCCCTCTGCAAATAAATGACATGTGTGAAATAATTATTTTCATTTAGCTCTTCCAAACAGCTTGTCCTCTGTTGGAGCCAGTCCTTGTAGCAGCAACAAACTAGCATAAATAGACACTAACAATGGGAAAATGTTAATGCTTATCTCAGTTAATAGAAAATCCCTGCCCTTTCCATAGTCCCTTGAAATAGTTTCTGTCTAGAAAGAGCAATCACCTAATTATTATATTATGAGAACTGGTTGAAACAGTTGGATCCTGAAGAAAATATAAGGAGAAATTTGATGCCATTTTTAAACATTTGAAGAACTGAGAAACAGGTGAAGAAGCTTTCCAGATTGCAAGACAACGCAATGAGTCAAAATTAGAGGGATGCAGATTTCAGCTAAATAAGAGGAGAAACATCTAAAAATAAATGTGTGAAGTGGAATAGGCTGCCTTAGAACATGGTAGGCTTTCCTTTGCCAGAGATGTTTGAGATAAGGTGGACAAACATCTGTCAGAGTTATTGTTGTTGGTTCCTGCATTGCAATTTTGTATGAAACACAGAATTTTCCTATTCCAAATTATCTCCAAAGCTCTTTTCATTCCTATGATTTTGTGACTTTGGCGTCTATCCTTTTGCTTCCAGATTAAAATAACCCACAAAAGCCAAGTGCCAATGTTGTTAGGACCTCTCCAAAAGAGCAGCTTTTTCTTCCTGAGGAGAAGAAACCGAACTCGAGACTAATTTTCAATCAAGCAAAGAACAACCTTCAGAAGCAGCAGTTCTCCATTTCAGTGGCAACCACCCAGAGAAGGTCTGCAGGAAAAAAAATCTTAATACCTCCAGATTCCTGGCTTCTGAATCTGCTTTGGAAACATCAGTCTGGAAGCAGTATTATGAACTCTTAGTAGAAAATAACAGGGTTGACATTCGGCAGTCAAACTGAAATAGCAATGTGGGTTCACATATCCATGTACACATAGCCACTTTCTCTAAATATTATTGGCTGGGATAGCATTGACACTGAAGATTCAGAAGGATTTTTGCCATCCGTAATACCACAGCCCAAGAAGAGGAAGCTCTCACTGCTCTGGTTGGCCTGTGGTAAAATCTGAGACTCTTCTAAAGAGAGTTGTTCTGGGCAGTCTTGGATTATACAATCCTGTTAGAAAGCAAACAAGCAGACATGGAAACAGCATGTCTGACATTGCCTTCCAGATGGAATGAAGGAGAATTTTCATCTTATTTAAACTCTTCAGAAACCTCCCTCCCCCCCCCCAAAAAAAAACCGTTGAAGCATCAAATTTGGCAAGGAACCAAACTTAGCTTATTTATTTTTAAGAAATTCTGTCAGCAGATAAGTGTTATTTTATTTTACTACTGTTTGGGTCACCAAACTTGGTAAGACATGCTATTTATTTTTCAAAGTTTAGAAAACACAGGGGGGAGATGAAAAGGGAAAGGGAGAGAAATTTTATTTTTCTCCAACTCTAAAACAAGAAGGCTCCTTGCTAGTTCCAGGCATAACTTTTAACATAAAGTGGAAATTGGTTAGCTGTTCCCTTTCAGAGGCACAGGAATATAAAAAAATGTTGCCACAAAGAAGCCAGATTCATTAGAGGAAAAATAAAGATTAAAAGTGAGAACTTCTTTTGGAAGGAAAAGGAAAACTCAGGTTATATTAAATGTATGAGTATGTTGATAACCTCCACAAATTTAGGGATACCTTCAGGTTTGATACCAATTCCATTCTCCAGTTAATGCTTTTAAATTTTCTTTTCACATACAGTATAGGGCAGGGGTGCAATTCAGCAGGTTCTGACAGGTTCTGGAGAACCGGAAATTTTGAGTAGTTCGGAGAACCAGAAAATAACATCTCTGGCTGGTCCCAGAGTGGGGTGAGAATGGAGATTTTGCAATATCCTTCCCCCAGGAGTGTGGAGGGAATGGAGATTTTGCAGTATCCTTCCCCTACCACGACCACCAAGCCACGACCACAGAACCGGTAGGAAAATTTTTGAATTTCACCCTTGGTATAGGGTTACTACAACTTCACTCCATAAATATTTTATACACATATTTTAAGGCTTTTCTATGGAAGTTTCAGTTAAGATAGGATTCCTTTTAAATTTTATCTCATTATGGGGCTGATTTAAGTAACTGAAAATACTAGATGTCTACAAAAGCCTGAATATATGATCAGGATTTAATGCAGAACTGTATGCATTAAATTCTAGGGTAGACATTTATATACTATTGATATTATAATAAAATGTAAGCAAATTCAGCAGTCAAACTAATTAATTAATTTTCATCCCATACATTGGCTTTTGCAACAGAAAACTACCCAACCAGCAATCCTATATATATTTTTAGGATTAAGTCCCACTGACCTCAATAAGATTTAATTTTGTATAAGCACATATTAGAGTGCAGTGCGTATAGTTCATAGATGCAAAAGACTAAAATGGCATATTTTAGTTAGGAAATAAATACCTCATTCTCTACTTCTTCTTTAACATTGTTCAATCAGATAAAATGACAGTCAACGTCATGTTCCTCTTTATTCTTTTTAGATTCCAATGTACATGATGTTTTCTATATAACAAAAAAGTGCCAGGTTATAAAAATATTTACCGTAGATCACAATTGCCAATCTGTGTGATCACCAGATTTCTTTTCAAGAGAAGCTAAGAGATGAAAATAGAAAAAGGTTTGATTCACTTACAACAGTACCATTCTTCAAAAAAGCTAAATTGCTAACAAATAGACACACATGCTTATTATAACACCAGAAGGAAAATGTTAATCAAAGAGCCACAGTTAATGTAAGCTTCTTCTACAAGTGGTAGCTTTTCAGGATTTTGAATTGGTAATTCTAGTTTAAGAACACTGACTCCTTTAAATACTTTTAAATTCAGATGAAGAAAATTATACTCATCGATTCTCATTATTGCATGGAAGGTTCTTTTATATTAATCCAGGACAAAGGAATATCATCTCTGAGTTAGAAGTCTGAAAAGAGTAAATGGCACAAATCCATTTATTTACTTAACTGCTCAAATAAGGAGGACATACAGTATGTTTTCTGTTAATGTAGGTTTTTCTAAATGAAGTCATTTGATTTTATTTACAGCTTGTCTGAACTAGGAAATCTGGTGGAGACTTTAGCTTCTATGACAGTAAAAGTGTATTTTTCATAGACATCCTGTATTGCAGTTACGATACCTATGGTTTTGGAAAGGTTGCAATTGGGATCCATTTAGATGTCTGACTGCACTATGAAGGTTGTGAAAGAGGTATAATGTAGACGAAATATTTGTTTTTACATTTGGATATTTAGTCTCAGGAATTTTTGAGTCCCACTTATGGAGTTTCATCTATGGGATCCATCTTAGAGAGTCACAATTCTATAGAGTATGTACTATTTATTATTACTGGATCAGAAAATACCTCATTGACTAGTATTCATAATTCTGCCGCCTTCTTTTCTTTTTTTCCATAGCTCTACTTCCTTTCTGCTCTGCTTACCTGTTTGTAAGCAACTTTGCTTCCAAATATCTTCATCTCTTTTTGTTTTGCTTGTTTTCAATTTTGGTTCTTAACCAATATGATTAAAATATCCATGACGCAAGTACAACTCATACTCTTTTCTTAAATATACTTTTCTTCTGCCATTGATTTGCTGTTTGGTTTTGGGTCATTTTAACAAATGTACAGTAGAAAACAAATAAGGAGAATTTCTTCAAAACTATCTCTGCCAGAAGTTGCAGACTAAAGCTTTGCCAAGTAAAAAAAAAAATAGCACAGCAGGAATTTTGTGTCCCCTTGAGATTTGGTTGTAGCCAGATGTTAGTTAAGTATAACGAGAAAGCAAAAAGGATGTGGATTTTAGATATTAGACATTTCAAAGAATTATAGACAATTCTTGTGATTTTACTATGGATGAAAACATAACATTGAGCAAAGTGAGAGCCAGTGAAGCAGATTTCCACAAATATAAACTGGTATACTAGTGATTCCCATCTGAGGGAATTTGGAAAATCTTTGTTTTATGAAGAGGGTTAGAATTATGATATATACTAATGCTGTAATCAGCATTTTTACTATGGGAAAATAAGATGGCTTAAGCAAATAAACCTCAATTGTATAAATATACCTTAAATGGTGAGATTTAAGAATGAAAACCAAGCATATTAAGCACTCATTTTCCCCTAATCAAGCCATGCCCATTCCATGGTAAATACTCTTGAATATCATGGCTTTGTGATGTTTTTTTTCATCATATCCCTAGCCCATACTAAGGCAATTATTTGTAGTTGTTCCAGCATGGAAATGCTTTCCTTCTTCAGATGCATGTGGACATCTAACATACTTACCTGTGTTGTGGTTGATCTTGCAGCCAGGGCTAAGATCTGCTACTTTAGATTGCTCTACAGATGTTGCCTCTGTTCCAGTTCGGGGAACTGCCCTTCATGGACACTTATCCTTGAGCTGCAGAAAAGACCAGACGTAAGACTTCTACGGGAGTATCGGTTCGTGCAATGTCTGACTGACATTTTCCAAAGTGTATATAATGAATTCCGTATATGAATTTAACACTCTTATAAAATAATACTAGTCCTGCTCTTTAATATGCTGCAGAGAAGGTTGAGTTAGACCAGAAAAGAGATCCAGTTCTGCCAACTGTGTTGTTGATTCTATCACCAGTTACTGCATTGCAGATTTTCCAGAGATTCTGCCAACAAGGGATTTTGTAAGGTTGTTCTTGTTGTTTTATCATGGGGGGGGGCACCATTTTGAATACTCCACAGGGTATTGCTGGTTTGGCTATTTGCTACCAGCAATTCCCTTGCATCATTAGTAGAAGAGGGAGCTCACTCATTACTCCATATCCTTATTCTGTGCTTCTCAATCGAAATGCCATCTCACTGGGAGAGTGAAGAGAAAAAAGATCCGTACCGGTAGTGCTTTTTACCACTTCCCCTTAAGGTCTACAGTCTGTCAGTAAAGGTTTTTCTGAACATCAATCAGCCTTCCTTAGAAAAAGTCTGATCAGGAGACCTCTGTCTTGCTTTATTCATCCACTTCCGCTTTTTGGGGACACAAATTAAGTCCTCTTTTGAAATATTGCTAGTGGCAGGTCCCAGCTCATCGCCTCTTTATGTCAATAGTCTATTGCAGTAGTTAAGCAACATACCAGGTAACTAAACCCTTGGATGCAGTCACCTAACCCCACCTCCACATATATTAAGAAAGCAATTGTTGATGTTTTTCGCACCGGTGGATATTTGATGAAAGAAGAAACAAAGCCAGGAGAATCCACCAATTCCTTTTGTTTACTACTCTCACATTAGGTCTCTAA
This sequence comes from Pseudoxenodon macrops, assembly GCA_032467955.1. Classification (NCBI taxonomy): domain Eukaryota; kingdom Metazoa; phylum Chordata; class Lepidosauria; order Squamata; family Pseudoxenodontidae; genus Pseudoxenodon; species Pseudoxenodon macrops. The sequence goes on along the minus strand of JANHFT010004377.1, from coordinate 570,720 downwards.
AGTAAGCACTACACTAGCCTCATTAATGAAAAAGTGTAGGGTTTGGCTGTCAAAACAACATGTTTCATGCTAGAGTATTTTTCTGCCAGCTCAAAGATTGATGTATTAAGTCTTGGAGCACAACCAGGTGGCTACCTTAAAGACTATGTTGCTTATATGACACTATATTTAATGGGCTTACGGTGGTTTAATCAAAGTAAGGGGTACATCCAATTATATCCATCCATTTGAGGAACAAATTGTGCTGGCCAAACAGATTCCTTCTCTCTTGCATCTTCTTGGATGAGCTTCCAGACAAGATTTGGGGAAGCATAGTTGTCCAGAGAAGAGGGAGGAAAGGAAAGTCCTATTAAGAAAAGTGATCATTTGTGTAAAATTGATTATCTGCTTCTCCTGCCAAAATTTAAATGAAAATCTTAAATAGAGATAGATGATTTCTGTTACAAATTTTAATTAATCTTATTTTTGAATTTGTTTAATATACAGTTATATTTCTTTAATTAACCTTCAGCCCATGGTCAAACATTGTATGATCAATTCTTAAGTAGGATCACTTAAAGTAAACAGTGCAAGACTTAGTAACATTTTGTATTAGCTCTCTAATACTCATGAGCAATTCTTAATAGTAGTGATTAATCTGTGCATTCTGCCTTAATATACAATGCACTAGTATGGTAGCTAGTTATCATGTTTTTCAACAGTAATGTAAATAAACCAAATCCCCTTCCCGATCTGGTTTTATTGAAAGTAAGCCACAAGTTTGAATTTCAAACTATCTTTAGATTCAGTGACAGTTCCTAAGAAGCCACAACAATTGGATTCATGCACAACTGTAAGTTATGATGTAATTTGAATTTAACAATATATTATATGAAGCCATTGTGGGCTGCACATCATGGTTTACAGCTTAGTGCAATAAACAGATGTGGTTTGTTCAATAAAACAAACTATCGGTAAACAGAAAAATGGAACTATAACCCACCAGATGTTAATGAACTACAAATTTCAGCATTTCTCAATTTTTAACATGCTTTAGCAGATTTTGGATACAATGAGAAAAATATGTCTGTACCCAATAGGTTTGTGCTGACATTGAAACATTTATTTTCAACTATTGGTTTAGCAAAATTCAGTATGCTTCTATGTGTCCTTAAAATGCTGCCTACCATTTTAAAGATGCATAAAATAGTTAAAATATAATGTGTAAATCCCATTCATGTTTTAATGGACACTACTTTCCCCCTTATTAATCAAGTAATAGTATGAGTTAATATATGCAAAATCATATTAGGAACAAAGGTATCTACAGAGTCCACTCACTCACCATCCATTTCTTGGCTAAAATGCTGGCAAACAGATTCAATATTAATTTAAAACTAAGCTTGAAACCTCTTATATAATTAACCATAATGTTGTGGCTTTGTGCATTCTGTGTTCCCTACCATTTAGTAATCCATAGTTAAAGAAAACACAGCTTAGTAATCCTGTTGAAATGGCAGAGATGCCATTTTTGTAAATACAACTTGGATTGTTCATATGTAGGCTATCCAAAGAAGACCAAGCAAACAGTCATATAACATCTTCCACTGTAGTAGGAAATATATTTAGTCCACATTGCCCATTTCTTCCCCTGTAAAGCATACAATAGTTTGCTTGGCTTATAGTTTAATACAGGAGTCTCCAACCTTGGCAACTTTAAGCCTAGAGGACTTCAACTCCCAGAAAAGCTAGCTGGAGAATTCTGGGAGTTGAAGTCCTTCAGGCTTAAAGTTGCCAAGGTTAGAAACCCCTGGTTTAAAAAAATGTTTGAAGCCAGACTAGGTATATCACAAGGCTTCACTTTATGTGTAAGGTCAAACAACAATGGATTGATTAAACCATGGTTTAGTATAGAATTGTAAACATAGCACAGTGGAATGAATATAGGCTGGAAGATCCTATAGGCAGGAGATAGAGCTGTCTAGTCTCCTTGCTCTGGCAAATTGGAAGGAATGTAGTTCTCCAGCTTTGCATCTGGCTGGCTTGATTTGAATAATCTCTCCTGCCTAGGTTATTTCCCCATTTCTTGCTAAGCAGGCACACACCAAATTCATAAGCCAGCCTTCTCCTTGCTTTATTTTTTGTTTCACCAAGGTTAATTGAATAAGCCAAGAGTCATCCGTGAACTCATAAGTGCTAGTATGCAAAAGCTTGGCACTCACTTTGCTTCTTATGTGACAGTTTCAAATTTATTGTAAATACAGTTTATTTCAAACTGACTCCCACATAAAAAAAGCACCTGTATCAAAATAGGAGTTGTGGACTAGTAGTAAAGGTTCTAGCTGGGCTATGCCTTTTTTATTTTTTTTTGAAGTAGCATCTTAGGTCTTTATTTTTAACATAAAATGGAAAAAATTAACCTGTATGTATGTATGTATGTATCTGCTGGAGAAGATTGTACCTGTTTAATTTCTGCTGCTGACACAGTTAATAAAAACAAATTAACTACAATGAGATTTGGGGGGGAGGGGCAGCAACGTCTCCCATTTCCTCTCTAGAGCCAAGATGGTTCAGAAACTACAAGCAGGATCCTGAATTTGCCTTTGTGCTGCCTCGAAAGCCATTGATCTGAATTCCAACTGTGAAATTGTTATTTCAGGTGATGAGTCATTAGTCCAGCTTCATCTCCAGCACAGGCAGAAAACATAGGGAGACAAAGCCGCATTTATTTGTGAATGCTGCTAATACCTTGTGCATACAGCCACTGTCCAATTCATATGGGGCTCCCCTATGGCTCCAGTATTCATAATAGAAGAAGGCTGCATTGTTTCTCCAGTGAGGATGTCATCAGGTTGATTTCACACTGCTGGCAACCTGCAGATTTAGCCCTTTATAGAAAATGAGCCATAGGAGGAAGGAGGAATATTATGTATGAATATTCTCTGCACAGTTTTGCAAAGTGTTGGCCAAGGACTATAAAAGACTATTTCACAGAACACAAAATATGGACAGTTTCAAGTGTAAGTTTTTGGCACACTTCCAATCCTGTATCTACTAAACCGCACCTGCTTCTTCCTGTTCCTCATTTGTTGCTCATTATTTCAGCTCATTTTCTCCTTCAGTATATCTCTAGTCACATACTATGAGCTCTTCGAATAGGCCGTTTTCCGCAAAAGCGTGGGAGTGTTTGCCTTCCCCCAGCCCACAGAAGCATTCTGCAAGCCTCCCAAACCCTCT
>JANHFT010004377.1:517729-527831 GCA_032467955.1 Pseudoxenodon macrops | reverse complement strand
ATGAAAAGCATTAGGCAGGTGGCACTGGGGGGGGGGAGGGGAGCAAGGGGAAGGTCATGACTTCTGGATCTTGTTGCTAGGAACATGTATGATGTACATGTTTGCAGGACTCCAGGTGACTATGTGCGATTAGCAAAATTGTCAAGGAAAAATGCTATGTAACAATCGTTTTATTTTGTACTCCTTGTATAAGCGAAAGGGCTCTAATTTGCAGAGAAAATGAGCCAGTACTGCGATAGCCTCTTCGGAAGAGGTGGTGGCTTAGTGTGGAACGGCTGACTTGTCCGAGCTAATTCGGCGGCCACTTCCCCCTAGATTCTCAGTGCAAAAGTCTTCAGTCTGAGAAAGCTGGTTGTCTTTCTCCTTACTTTTTGTGGTTATTATTGATCTCAGAAAGGCAGTCCAAAGGACAGCACTTAACATATGCAGACCTTTTGAATCTAGCAAGCCACCTTCTCTGTTGAACAGGCTGCATGTGGAATGGCTTGCTTTTAAAGACAGGAAAGGGGGCTTGGTCACAAAACTGCCAAGTTTAAGGGGCAAATTTCAAATCCAAATGTTTGGTGGTTTGGGCTTTTTTTTCTCCCTAATCAAAGGCAGTTTCTTGCTTCTGGCAGCATTTATACTAAAAGTGCTGCAGCTTGGGAGGAAGTAGTTGAAATGCATGCCCTACCCTATGCAGCTTTGTTGTCTGCCTCTGCACTAGATGCTGCCCCAAACCGTTTACACAGCTTGCTCTGCATTCGAAATGTGTTCCTTCTAAACAGCAAATGAGAGTTGCTTGGCTTTTTATCTGTTAGAGAACAGCATGTCTGCCGTACAAGGCAACTCTAGTCACTGAACCTTCCCAAAATAGTAATTTTGATCCTTGGTAGCATTCACCTCGCTACTGCTGGCTGGCTACTGCTGAACTATTTTTCCCCCAATTGTTGCTGAACTTGCAAGTAAGAGAGATGAAGCATGTGTACACAGATGTATTTTTCACTTAAGTTGTGTTACGCTTTCAGATATTTGTTGCCTAATGGCAATTTTAAGAAATAAAACTTTTTTGTAAAAATTTAGAGAATGGGGAGAAAGGCAAGTTACTCAGTGTATGTGTGTACAGTATACATACATACATGTATGTATATATTTATAAAACTTCTCTGGATCCTTCAGAAATCCCCCCCTCTGCTCTTTCCTCTGAGCCTTGCTGGCATGTACCAGTAATGTGCTTGGCCTAATATGCATCTCAGCTCCATGTTTCATTGTAAATGCTGTATAGGATTCCTTTTTCTGCTTTGATAACTTGGGGGATTTTTGACTAACTTCCTTTTTTTTTTTAAAAAAAACACCTCTTTATAAACGACTCAGCAACTCTCCCCAGAATGTATCAGGTGGCCTGTCACAAAGCACAGGGTGGCAACAGCAAACTGCTGCCATCCCCATTCGGCCCCAGGGCTGAACCAAACCAGTGGGATTAACTGTGTTATTTTTGTTTGTCAATTTCTTTAATTTGGTTTGGGAGTACATAGTACAAAAAGAGTTAATCTGAGGATTGATGTGAAATGTTTATTGCCTGAGCAGGGCTTATATATCTCCTGCAAAGCTGCATTACGTTCTGTACTGTGTACAATAAAGGACTTTTCCTTTCTGTTCAGGCATTGATAGCATCGTTTCTTGTTTTTTGTATTTCAAGCACTGTTGTGTAAAGATGGGCTGATCTTCTCCTTCAGCTGTCGCTGCAAAAGTCTTGCTGTCTTTGTGATTGGGCTTCTTGACTACTTTGATTTGCCCTGTAGTCTGTCAAGCCAGCAAGTCATTTTTCTTCATCATTGTACGACTTTACTGATTTAAGTGACTCCCAAGGACAGTCAATATCACAGTCACAGAACTTTGCAATTCTCCCAGAACACTTATCACATGGCATCTCATTCATCACTAACCCTTGGCATCTCCTATCTCATTTTACAGATTCCCTTCCATGCATGCCAAAATGTGTTATGATTGGAATATATTTTTAAAATTGTAATCGTTTTATTCTTCCTCCAAAATATGAGAGCATAATGGTACCATCCCCAGATATTGATCTTTGTGACAATTCAAAGATAAAATATATCTGAGCAATCCCATCCAGCCCAGGGTCACCCAGTTTGATTTATGCAAAGTTAGGCTGCTATGCAGACTGATGGCTAAAAATGCAGCTAGGCAAAATTATGTATTCTGCAATTGGGTAGGAACAGTTAATAATACATTAACTACCAAGTCATCTAAAATTATTGCTATTCCTTTCGCACTTCGTTCTGTTAACATCCTCTCTATTTCTTAGTAGCTAATGAAGAAGCATATGTTTTGTACAAGAGTAAATATTTAACAGATGTTGCTATGTCAATAGATGCCAGTGTCTGACTAATTTTCATTACTTTAAACTAAGAATGGTAACCATTTTTAAAACTCGGCTATAAAATTATTGAGCTGACAAGTATTTACTGGTGTCCTGGCTTCAGTAGCAAATCACTTCTATTTTAAATAGGCTTATACCTTCACAAATCTGCTTGCCTTTGGTCTCTAGGGAAGGATCTTACCAATGACTGTATATAACAGCCATAAATGAGGTTCCAAAAGCAGGTCAAGGCTAGCTGTGTCCTGAATCAGGAAGTCAAAGCCAATCTATTTAGCAAATTCCAAAAAGAGAAGGTGCGTGTTGGCTTTTTTAAAGGCCCAGACTGAAACAGATCTCATTGCTAATTCATGGAAACTCCTGACTCCGTTTCTCTCCCCCTTAGTAGATACTAGCTTTTCATTTGCCCTTTTCTAACCAAGCTGGCAATGGCAGAAGCAATAAGGATTAATATTTGTTTCTACATTCTTTTCTGATCTGCTACGAGCAGCAGAGGAATAGCCTACTACTCGTTGCATATTGCACTCTGAAACTTTTGTATTGAAGAAGGCAACCGGAATAGGCTTGAATAGATCTGTGGTTTGCCTCTGAGAACCCCTTTGAAAGAAATGCTGGCCTAAGCGCATAAGTCTTACTACAGATAGTTTTAAATATTAGGACCTTTATCTTAAAACTTTAGAAAAGTTGAGTCCTTTTACTTAGACTGGAAGCTGACATTTTTGCACAATGCTAGCACTAATACTGATTTACTCATATATAAAGAACAATAAATACATGGAAAGGGAATCAAGCATATGAATCAGTATTAAACCTTTGAAATATTCTTGGCTTCAAAGAATTCATCTGTTGAAGTTAAAATGTGAACTGTGTGTTTCTAAATATACTATCATGTCTCAATGACAACTAGGGAAGCTTCATTTATTTGTGATTTAATATTATCTGACATGTTTATTGGGGCTTGTTGAGAGGGAGTTCTGTGATGAACCTGAAATGAAAAATGCAAGGAACTCAACAGACACTTGCAATTACCAGATTTTTTTCTATAGCAAGCATAGTGCATAGATTGCCTTGAGAATCTACCGGTATATATCCCATAGATCTCAAGAATTATATAAAATAATTGTATATTTTACTATTAGTTTGGCGCTATTGGTACCCTTACTAATTATTTTTGAGACTATAGCATCCCCGACATGGTGTCGTACTAATAACTATCTTACCCAATTTGACGACAGCTGTAATACTAAATATTTGGAAGATACTTTCCTGACGTGAGCTCCTGTAAGCCAGAATTTTAATTATTAGATTGTTATCTCAGCTTTATTACTTTATAAATTACTCAATTAATAGTCCTTTCTCCTCCTATTCTCCCCACAACAATCCTGTGAGGAGAATTGGGCTAAGAGAGACTGGTCCAAAAGTCACTCAGCCACTTTTCAGGTCTAAGACAGGATTAGAATTCATGATCTTATTTCTAGGCCAACACCTTAATTACTAGACTAAATTGCCTTAAACCTGTTTTGCTTCTGAAACAGTGAAATTACAGTACAGTACTTCCATTTGATAAAGTGGGGAAAGCTAGATACTTTATGTGCGTGCATTTGTTGAAAAGCTTTTGAACTCTTGAGTTACCATGGCAATTAATTTCCTTTTCTGTGGAATACAGTTACAAGAAGATGTGTCTTATAAAGGATAAATTATACTGTGAGGATATCTCCTAAACTATTCCTCTGAATACAAAACTATAAAACAAATATTAAGTAGCAATTTAAGTTCTCAAAATTCTTTGCTTACCATCTTTACCTTCCATCCCTAATAACTTTGGCTTTTCTCAAGACACCTATTTGATCCAAAGTTCCAAACCATCTACCATTATCTTCTTTCCTTGGTCTGCTATCAGGTGTTTGAACACTTGTCTCAAATCAAAGAGTAAACCTGTTCCATGCATGAATCATCATGGGGTCTTCTTAACAAGATTTATTAAAATGAAAAGGATAGGATTACAACAGCTTCCACAAGTAAACTGTTTCCCGTTTATACTAATTTATCTCCTAAAACGGGAGTGTAGAATCTTCACAATTTCTTTCCTCAGGCCTACTGTGAACTGGTGAGAAGGTGACACTTTTTTCCCTGCTAATGGATAAATTTGCAGGTATCTATTTACATTTTTTCTCCTAAATATTTATCAGCCTGCAACTTCTCATTTACACCTGCCAATATTATTTTTATTAGCCCATGATCTGCTTACTTCCCATGCCAAAAATATGGAGGCTTCTGATTTACTAATCATCACCTTTAGGTACCAGTTATCCTTTACTTGGTCTAAAACTTATTCTTTTTAAGTCGAGGGTATTTTTAACAACTATCTCCAAACCATATCTAAAAGTTGTCTCTTATCAGACTTTCCTCCTAAGCAATTAAGATCAAAGACAATTAATTCAAAGAACAAATCTCTTAGATCTCTGAACAGTGATATTAGAAGAAAGGTTAATGTTCCCAGCTAGAGTTGGTGCAAAATCTGATGTTCTCCTGAATTCACCACCCCTGCTTGAAGACCAGGTGGCATCTGAGATTAGGAAGCCCTTTGCACATGCCCAAACTATGCCCATTTCTGGCCCAGGAGACCTTGTTCATGATGAGTCATACCTTAAGACATTTTCCATTTGGACTATTATTAATGTGCTCTATATTGAGCATCCGTTGGGACCAGTTGATCTCAGATTCCTTTCAAATTACATTTTTCTCTGAATTCATTTTGATGGATAAATTTTAGTTGTGATTTCCTTACACACACAAAGGGCAGGTTCAGATTTATTTAATAAGTGTTCCTTTCTTTAGAGAACTTTTATATTATTCCCTATTGTTTGCAGGAACAAGAAGACATTACCAGAAATGTGATTTACCATTCACAGTTAGCTTCCCTGTTTCCATTCTGTTATGTTGCAAGAATGATTTCAGTGAAATTTCTATGAAATGATTCAACTTCCGGAGTTGGACTATCTGGAGTTTAATATGTTTCGGATTATAACCCTCAGTATCTGGCTATTAAGTATGATGAATGTCCTTATGAGAATTGTAAACCCAAATCAATATGAATTGCCTAACCCTGCAATACATTAATAGTTAATTTATTCTCCATGTATGAGTCTGTATGTGGAATATATATTCTATGTTTGTATTATGGTTGCATGGATATGATCAGTATATGGCAGAGGGTTTTGTGTGGTTCATTTCATTTCTGTGACTGTATTTTTGCAGCCCAGATCTGGTAGTCATATATGAGCAGCCTCATTGTTTTCAGACCTCATTAAAATAATTAATCTAATTTTGATATTATTATTTTTTTGCTTCTTCTCCATCCTTCACATTTTGTGATATTTTCCTGATGAAGACTTTTGACATAGATTATTACCATATTACTCATAGTACTTGTACTGCTTTTGTTCTCAAGGAAGCTCTCAGTAATGCATAAAGAACTTTTAATAAAACAATATAAAATACAACTGTAAACAACAAACAATAAACACAATCTAAAGTGCAATGTTTAACAATATGGTAATTATAACCGTAAAATTTTGTCATTTGGTTACTTAGTAAAAGTAGAACCAAAAATGGTATGCCCTTCAAAAATTGACAAAAAATATATCTATATTGTACAAGACTTGGCTGTTCAATTAAAAGACAATTCTAATTCTACAGACTGTAGAATACAAATCCTCAGCAGGATGTGTTTCAACCTTGATCAAACAAGCCAACTTCATATTCCTTCCTTTTACTTTGAGCAACTTTATCTTACCTCCCATCAAGAAATGTTATAAAACTTGATTACTTTACATTTTTTATTTTTATTTACTTTATTTCATCAAGCATGATGAAACAGATATAAGTATAAACATGATTATGAATACATGAAATGGATATGAATAAAAGGGAATATTAGGACCAGAGATGTTAGGCACATTGGTGCACGCCACTCCTGCACGCCACTTTGAGTCTTCTTCTAAAATTATTCAAAACTTTAACATGCTTCTTTTGTAAATCCAATATAGGAAAATTACTCTTAGTTTGTTATTTCTATATCACTTTGGATTAAGACATCAGTCAGTTTCTTGCATATCTCCAGTTTAACATCTTTTTTTCATGTCATCTTTGTAGCCTGTTATTTTAATTGCAATTTCTAACCAGTCTCAATCTTGTCAGGTAAAACATATTTCTCTCTAACATCCAATTTTTAAAGTCTTATCTTATTACATTTTAAAAAGAATTCCCATGGAAAACATTGTTCCAAAATCTTATTTCAAATTTATCTAGACCCTTAGTCCATTTGTAACTTTCCAAAGTCCATGTTTTAATCATCCTTTTGCTGTTTATTTAAAAAAAATGTAATTAAAATGTCTTTCCTGAAGGATTTAAGGAAACTCTTGGTGCTGTAAAATCCTTCAATGCAAAGATTCCTAATAACTGAAAGGCAGTTAACAAGAAATTTCTAAAAGTGATTGGAAAGGGAAATATGCAAACCCATAATCCTTTCAAAGATGCTGACTGTGGTTTGAGGAAGATGGCTATTCCCTCATCTCCCAGAGCTTTAGTCCATTGCCTGTGGTTTCCTTACAAGAAACAACTGTCTGAAGCAGTTGCTGGGCAATCTTAATCCAGGCAGGAATTATTAAAGAAGAATTATTAAAGCTATTCAATAGCTCTTCATTTGTCATGGAACTGCCTTAGGTCTACCACTTCTTCCCTGGAAGTTTGAAAATATTAATTAAAATACATAATTAAGAATTAAAAGGAAGATTCATAGATGCTAGGTATTAACTGGACCTCTTAGATTGGATTGTTAAATGTAGGTGGTGTGCATGTTTATCTTTACATCTAAGTATTTTAGGCACTTCCTAGTACATTTTAAATGTGCTTGGCATCAATCCAGCATGTTTGTACTTATGTATAAATAAAGGGCTAAATCCCCAGGAGTTTGATACAGCTAATCCTAAATATCAGTTATAAAATAAATGTTCCTGAAATCATTATTTGGAAGAAGATAGTTTTTCAACCTGGAAGCCACAAAAGCTATTACAAACAATGAAGAAATGCACCCTGTAAATAAAGACACAAAGATTAGCAGCTTACAGTGGTGTTTAGAGCATTGTTGAGAGAGGAAAGGGAGAAACCTTCCACTTTTCTTGAGGCAACCCAAGCTTTTCTTAATGGATATGGGAGAGATTTCCTAGTGTAAGCTGACTGAGCTATTAAATCCTTAAGAAGGCTTGCTTAGTACCACTGTTATTTTTTTCCAATGCCCAGCCAAAAATATCTTCTCTTCCAGATAACTTCTTTAAGATTTTAAGATTCACATTATTGTACTGTTATAGGAGAACCATGTTAGTATATTGTGGCAAAAAAGGGGAGACATAACACCTTTTATCATTAACAAATATTATTAAAAGGTATAAGCTTTCATGCTGGAGCACTTCTGATTAAACTGGGTTAATGATTTTAGAGGGATTCATTTCTGCTATTGATAGTTATGTCTCTTGATTACCAGCTACTGAAGTTAAGGTGCTCTTGTATTCTTCAAATTGTAGAAAGGGAAAGTATTTTCCTTCTTCTGTCCTTGCTCAGACAGCCCTGAAAAATGGAAGGAAAAAAGTCAGTACTGTCTGTAACAGTAAATAAGGGACTTCTGCATGCACCTTGGATTGCTGTCATCATTGAATAGGGTAGAAGCAACAGTGGAGAGAGAGATCTCTTATATTGCCATTGTTGAGAAGTTTGGGAGCTGGTCCATATTATCTAGAAGCTGACAGAATTGATGAAGTCTAATGCATATTAATATGCAGCTGTGTGATTCTAAAATGTTGATATAGCCAAGTTCATATATCCAAAATGGATAGGTGAATGACACATACAACCCTTTCTCTTGATTGACATGAATTATACACTACTAGGTGATTTGGTTGGTCCTTATCTATTATGATGTGTACTAAGATTAAAAAAACAGAAACACAAACTGATGGTTCCCTGTAATTTCACTCAGTGATTATGTCTTGCAGTAGGGGCCATATCAAAATTCTCCAAAACATGAAAATATAGATTGCATAACTGTACTACTGTGCACCATTCTTAAAAGCCAATAAACATAGTCTTGTATATTTTATCTGGAGAAATAACTGAAAGTATTATGTTCATTTCAAATCAAATTTTTGAGTGGTCTCTTGAGAACTTATTTCCTATGTTGTTAAACCTTTGTTTCACATATTTATTTGTTTAAGCTTAAAGATAATCTGTTTGAGTTTCACAAATACTGGTAACAATTCCGAAATACTTTAAAACAGGAAAATAAAGTTCAGCTCTCAAGCAAAATATACAAGGCATCTGCCGTTAATTCCAAAGGAAACACAATAAGATAATTAGTATCTTGTCCATTTAATTTATTTCAGGAGCATACCTGTTTTGTGTGAAATATATGGAAGTTCTTTTTTACACATTTAAATCTGGGCTAGGCAAACTTCAGCCCAGAGGGATCTACTTTACATTCTGTTAGAATCCTTAATTTATCAATTGAAGCCAAATTAAAAACAATAGTGTGAATAGGTGGAGATATAATAAAACTTAAGGGAAAAGATGCCTTTGGACTAAAACATAGCAGAGAATCTGTGAAAAGCAACAGACTCAATGTCACATATTCTTTTACACAAAAAAATGCCACGCTGGTCATTTCACTCTTATTTTCTACAATTGATTTCTATTGGAAAATCTTACTAACTGTCACTACTAAAAGATGCCAGAAATCCAAATCATAGCACCATAGATTCTAACTGTAATCTTATTATAGTATATGTTTTACTAGCTTCTGCAAATTTCTGGTTTAAGATGAGAGGTGCCTTTTGAAATATGGTACGTTTGAAAATTGCTTGACCAATTTGAGAACCTCAACAAGTAGCCATAATTTGAAACTTTTATTTTAATTTAATCTAATTTATTTTATTTAATCTGTGATGCCATTACATGGCAGACTGCAGATGCTTTCATTAAATTCCTGGGACCTTGGGAGTCCCAGGAATTTAAGACCCTTATGAGATTACACCAAATTTATGTCTCTGGTTTTTACATGTATTCTTCACAATAAACTTTTTCATATTCTTTTCTCTTGGTGTAATACATAACAGAATAACTAAGTAGCTAAAGCCTATCCAACCATAAAGGAAGGGTAATCACAGCAGGCTCATTCAAACATGTCACTACAAGTCCAGAAATGTTGTTTACATTCAATGTTTCTTAGCAATCGACAACGTCACCTAAGCCGACTCCTGATTGGGCAATGACCTGTCTAGGTGGGGAGGGGCGTTGCATACTTAAGTGAAAGAGTGAAACCGAAGAATATAGGCCTTATTCAGGCCCGCCATCTAGGTGGGAAAAATAGTTTATTCCGATTGGCTAAGCTGTCTGACAGCTTCCTATAAAAGGGCAAGCTGTCAGACAAGACAGTTGCTGAGTTATTGCTTGTTGCAATAAAGAGTTTGAAGTCAAAAATCTGCCTCTGTCTCTTCAATCACCCACTGTAATATAGTAGTAATAGTAATAGTAATATAAATAATAATAATAAATAATAATATAACTACAAACTAATGCCATGAAAGCGAAGATGCAAAAATCCATCGACAATCCAAACTGCCGACTATGCAACAACAAAGTTGAAACTGTTTCACATTTAATATGTGAATG
>JANHFT010004377.1:502506-517629 GCA_032467955.1 Pseudoxenodon macrops | reverse complement strand
GGACCTCAAACCATGTGGTCCTGCTGTCCACCATTAAACCATCTTTCCAAGCAGCCACCATGTTTCCAATGTCTTTTTTCCCACTTGGAACTGAACCCAGATGGATATTTCTTTCAACAATGCCATAATGGCTCTTTTAGCACATTTTATCTTAAATTTATCTTAAAGCCCATTATGACTTGGCACCAAAACATATATATTTCTCCAGTTTTGATTTGTTAATCATGAGAAAATCTTTTAGTGGCTTCCCACTTCTGCAAAATGAGGTGGCTGAAGGGATACAGTACTAATTTTCTATTACTGCCTCAGTGCAGTGGAATAGCCTCTCCCTAGAAATATGACCAGTTGCTTTCTGAAAAACATTAAAAGCAGCAATATTGTAGCCAATACTTGGGATATGTAGTCATGGCATCTATTTTATTAATTCTCTAATTGTTTGTATGTTAAGTGCTGCTTGCCTTGTTTTATCTGTATGATTTGTTGCTACTTCTATTTATTACTGAGTGCATATTATATTGTATTGTTAAGTTGTGAATCGCTGAAGTCTCTTTCCCTGCAGCAGGTATGAATCGAAGAAATTGCATCCTATCAAATACACCAACCAAAACAAATACTAATAACAAGTTGCATGATTCTTCCCATTGGGCAGCTGGGAATAATAGCCTGTGAATGGGGAGGATGGGAAAGAGCCTATCTAGCTTCTGGGATTGAAGTCGTCGTCGTCGTCGTCGTCATTTCTTTCTCCGACCTTTCCCACAACTGGAAGGGTTACCTGCCATAAAAGGTAATTCTCGTGTTTTAAGACCAAAATATTCCTATAATGGGCTGCACAGGGAGCCCGAATATTATATTATATTCTAACCCGAATATAAACGGTAAATGAATGGTAGATAAATTCGTTTTAACAAGACTCCCCGTACTGTACAAAACAGACTCCCAAGACGAGCAGAGGCCCCACCCAAAGGAAGGGAGGCGCCGGAGCCGTAGAGAAAGGAAGAAGAAGCGAGGCAGTGGACGCGCGAGCGCGAGGGCGGGGCTTGGGAAACTCCGTCATTTCCTCTGCGGAGAAGGCTAGCGAAGAGACGGTTTGGCGTTAGAAACCGCGGTTGGCGTCCAGCACTCCTAAACGGGAGAATGAGCGACAGCGGGGAGCAGAACTACGGCGAGCGGGTAATATACAGTGCTTACGAGCGAGGTTTAAGCAGCCTGCTTAAGTAAAAGAGAAATCACGCATTTTCGGCTTTTTTTTTTCTTTTAAAGAAAAAGCATCTTGACTTCCCTTTCCTTTTCTCTGGGACTGGCGTGGAGCTAGAGGGAAAGACCTTGAATGGGGAAAGCAAACGGCTATTCCTCCGGCCTAACGTCCTCTCCCGTCTTAGCCTGAATCCTCTTGATTTGGCGCGAGAAAATGGCCCACCGTTTCCTGTAGAGAGGGCGCGCTGTGACGTGGAGCTCTATGGTGAGCCCCTCTCCCGACGCCATCTTGGGCAGTTGACCCGCAGGAACGCGCCGCCGCGGGGACAAAATGGCCGCGGAAGATTGGCAACCTTTCCTCGCTGGAATGCTATAGAGCTGATTTCTTTGCAAATGCCAAGCGCCATCCGCGGCGTTTGCATCCAGACGTCTCTGATAGTTAGATGTTTTCATTCTTTCCGCTTTACTGGATGGTGTTTCAGCTTCGCTCCAAATTTTTGCTCTTGCACACGTGCACCGTGAATTCTTGTATAACAGAAAAGCATTGTCATCAAAGCCCAGCACAGCTGTATCGCAGCATACAAAGCGTTTCCTTAAAAAATACATTGAAAAATAATGTTCAGTATCGGTTCTTTGAATGTAAACTTAACATCCTAGTAGTGTTTGTGTAATAGAAAGGCAGAAAAAGTGAGTCTTCGCCGAAGTAATAATTTAAAAAGCTGAAATTTTTATTTCAAGCTACATTGACTTCTCAAACCGCCTAATATTGGTTTATCTGCTAATTAGCCGTAAAAGCATTGGTTTAATATAGCTGAATCTGAAACAAAGCAGAAAAAAATAAGGTGGTGCACAAATGCTGAACATCAACTGCGATACAGTCGTTAATATGTTAGGCTGCTCCTTCATTCAACATAACAACAGGAGGAGGCTATAGTCATTTTGCAACTTTTATAACTGAAGGTTGCATGGCAAAAAGGTAGATTTTGTGCAAAAGATGAAGAGATTAAGTCTGGAAATTTGGAAGAAAAAAATCAACTAAGCTGTTGAGGTGCATGTTTAGGAATTCTCTAGCCCAGCCATGGTATATTAATATTTTAATCAAATTGGATTTTATTTATTTATTTATTAAATTTTGATTGCTGATTCAGAAAGAGAAATTGAGTAAGAAAATTTTTCCTTTCACCTTTTCAGTTTTCTGCACTGAGACTCAACTGAGCTCAGAAGGGGGGGATTGGAAATAAAAAATCATGTTTATATAGCCACTATTATTAATCTTTTAAAGCATACTTTATGGCTTACTTTGTAGTTGTGAATCCTAAATATTTATATGACTGTTGCAATCAGTAGTAAAATATGATTTAGCACATATTATGACAAATGCCTAGCTATAAATGAGTACTTTTACTGTGTAAAATTGGCTACAGTAAATTTTCCTAATCATGGTTTTCTTTTAGCACTACAGTTTTAAATTTGCATTGATGTCACCTCTGTAGACCAAGCTATAGAGTTTTAAAAATGCTGCTTTCTTTTAAAATACTCATTTCCTGGGAAGCTAATAGTAAACAAAGGCATCCTCAAACCAAATTTGAGTTAAGTGGACCATATAGCTTTCTCAACCACAGTGCAAAAATATTTCAATCCTTTTGTCCTTGATTTTTTCCCCAGCATCACACACTAGTACTGCTTGGTGATCTTCCAATTAGGCCTAACTAATTTTCTAAGCCCATATATATTGTACAGTAGAGTGAGCTAATTAGTAGTGTCTATGGAGATTCTCAGTCATCCAGTTCATGATTGTCCCAAAGGTGCTTTTCAAAAGGCAAATCTTGGGTTTTTTTCCCTTTGAAAACATTTCACTTCTCATTCAGAGCTGAAGTTTTTTGGATGAGAAGTGAAACATTTTTTTAAAACCAGCCTTTTGGAAAGCACCTTTGGGACAATTAATTAGTAACATGCAGTGAAATAAAGAGAAGTTTGCTGTCCTTAAGAAATACATATTCAATTCTTCATTAAGTTAATTTCTTAGATTTGCAAAGTAATTGAATTTTGGCTCACAGGTTATGTGGTTTTTTTTAAGCTGAATGATTGAAATGTATTATATACTATCAGAGTAGCCTCCAGATAATTCTGCACTAAATTCTGTGGATTTTTTTTTAACTTGGTTGCATAGTTGTCTGAGGACTACCTTTTGAAAAAAATGTTTTTTAATTGTTCAGATTTGCTTCACAGAAAAATCTGGCTTTTAAACAAAAAAAGCCATTCAATGTAGCTGGAAAGGATGATTGCATTTTCAATATTCAAAATGGGTCTATAAATATTCTTGAAAGCAACAGTGCATGGTAAACACTCTTAAGTAAATGGAAACAAGACAAAGAAATGCATAGTGGGAGGGTTTTACCTCCTGGAGAAAATTGCTGAACATGCTGCTAGCTGTGGATGCAATTATTGCAAGGTAGAGATTAGTATAGCCACAGCCTTAGATAAAGTTGGGGAAAAGAGTGATGTGGAAATGAAGGCATAGAAAATGAATAGATGGGGATAAAACTATGAAGACATGAACTCAATGTGGTAGTTAAACTGATCTGTGAAGTCAAGGGGTTCACATGTTATTTTTATGAAATCAACTTAAAAGTTTGTAAAATTATCACTGAAAATTTAATACAGAAAACGTTTCCTCAAAATATTTTTCAATGTTTACTTTAACACATTAAGACTGCAGACTAAAATAAATGTTTAGGTGCTTATAATCTCTGAATTTCAAAACAAAGTAATACAGACTAGCTCTCTGTTTAGGAGTTCCCTAAATTAGGAAGCAATCACACTATAGTATATTACAAAATTACTGAGCTCTTCCCAGAGTTAATAAAACAAGGAAAGTGCAAACTGTACTGTAAAAGAAGTCAACATAGTTGTGGCTCCCAACAATTTTAATTCTGAATAAACCTATCCCTTAAAAACTGTAGAAATGTGTTATGCATTGTCCATAAATCAAAATTTGGACTTATATTTGCTGAAACTCCTTACTACTAAAAATTAAAGTTGTTTTTAAGATTTTTTTTCTTGATGACATTGTTTTTACACTTAATTCTTGCTTGTTGCTGGGATTAACTTTTAAAGTTAGGTTGATTGATTGAAAAATTAAGGCATCTCATGGACCATTCAATTCCCTAAATCGTTAAAAAAGGGATAGAACAGTTTGAGATTACTTTCCGGCAAAGAAAAAAAAGCAGGAAATGCTGTACTCTGCAGTAATGTTTATACCATGAATTATTAGATTTCTTACTGTAGCCAACTTTGTATTGTTCATTTTTTTTAAATTGAGCACCAGTTGTGTTTAGCTACTCTGCATGTGGATTTTCATAGAGCTGGATGAATAAATGATATATTTTTGAAAATAAATTACACAGAGTTTTACCTTTCATATTTTACTCAATGATATTGTTCTGACTTGGGAATCACTTGTGGAAGAATGAATCTGCATGAAACATGAAAACCATTAAGATTCTAGAGGAACATGCTTTACTGGTTTCTAGAAAGTTTTTGCTGCCAAAACCAAAGAGGAAATGCGTTTTAAAAGCAGATTATTTTTATGTGGAATGCATTTGTTGGGTCTAATGTAGCATAAAAGGTAATCTTTTTGATCGATGAACATTTTCAGACTTTCGAAAGCACATCATTAATGCTGTTGCAAAAGTGCTCTGTAAATCTTGCTTTTCCACAAAATATCTGCAATGTCATGTCTGGGAACAGGGGGCCAAAATAATAAAAGGTGACGGAGGTGTGTTCATAGCTTGTTGGTTCCAGTAAATATTGTCTTCTAGCACTGTTATATGGATGAGCAGAACCTTTCACTTTTAAAAACTTAGAAAACCAACCAGCATTTTTGTTTAAGATTCCAAATTATGCTTTAAAAACGTAACATAAAAACAGCTTTAAGGACAAAATACCATTTTTAAAAGTGAGGTTTCTTGGTTTACTTGACTTGTATGTAATACTTCCATCCGTATAGAAAATGCATGTGAACCTGACATTTTATTTGTACTTATGTAAGCAACCTACTGCCCTGCAGATAGTTTGTCTACAGTTCTCATGATGCCCCAACATGGCCAAAGTTGGATATTGTGGAAATTGTAGTCCAGAATATTTGGAAGGAATTGGGTTGTTTCCATATATTGAACTACATTTCATGTGCTGAAACCTTTAAAAATTTAATACAATTACAACTTTTTTTATTGCTTTATTAAATGTTTACATTTTCAGAAATGGTATAAAATCAATCTACATAATAAAAAGTTAACACAATGAAAATAAAACAGTTAATTACAATAACCTCAAACTGCAGTAGAATTCACGGCATTCCATCTTATTTGGACAACATTTTACTGAAGTGCTTCCAGAATAACCAAATTTTAACAAGTTTCTGGAAGATTGTGAGAGAGAGGGCCACCTTCATATTTAGTAATTGTTCTGTTCTAATAAAGGGAGCACTCAAAGTGCTGATTTCTGTGCCCCTTCGTACTGGATATTGTGGTATTTAAACATTCAGTAGGTATTTTCTGTTTGTGTACATGGGGTTGAGAATAGACTATCTTGAAAATATCTAGGCCATAAGACATATAGGGCTTCATAGGAGATAAATAGCACATTAACTAACTTTAATTGCCAATGTAAATCCCCTAATATTGAGGTAATGCCACAGTAAAGTGTCTTACCACATAGGCAGTTGCATTTTGCATCTTGCATCATCCGAAGTTTCTTAGTCGTCCAGGGCAACCCCATATACAACAAATAGTAAACCGGTCAGTGGGTATCAATACAGGTAGTATTAGTTGAGGTAGTCCTCAACTGTTCATTTAGTGATCCTTCAAAGTTATAACAGCACTGAAAAAAGTGACTTATGACTGTTTTTCACATTTATGATTGTTGCAGCATCCCCATTGTCATGTGATGAAAATTCAGATGTTTGGCAACTGGCTCACATTTATGGCAGTTGCAGTGTCCTGGAGTCATGTGATCACCTTTTGCAATCTTCTGGCAAGCAAAGTTAATGGGGAAGCCAGATTCACTTAACAACCATGTTAATAATAGTAGTGATTCACTTAACAAATGTCTCGCTTTGCAACAGAAATTTTGGGCTCAACTATGGACATAAATCAAGGATTACCTGTACCACACAAATGTTTATATTCAGGGCCTTCTGTTTGAGAAATGGTCACAACTGGGTGCACCAGCCAGAGCTGAAAATGGCCTTTTTGACTACAGGATACAAATAATTCTATCTTTTGTTGAAACTGACATCAGTTTAGGATTTATATTACATTTCTCATGAGATATATATTTGATATATAATCTTCATTGTTAATCTGAACCTAGTGTCTAATTCATTTTTCCCTAAAACATGCTTAATTATAACACGTGGAACTGTATAGTTGCCTGCAGCTAAATACAGGTAGTGCTCAATGATCGTAATGGAGCCTGCTCATTACAGTTGTACGTCTGGGACAAACGTTAAATGAACTGCGTCAAGTAACAACCAGCCAACCCTGATCGCCCAGTGCAATCATTAAATGAACATGTGGATTGTTAAATGGAGCCTGGGGTGCCTCCGGGGTAAGGGTAATCCTGGGAGGCTTAGCTTGCCCCCTGAGATGCTCTGCTTTGCTTCCCATCCCTTCCCTTCAGTCCCACATGCAGGGTCCTCCCTGCTGGTCGCTCATCTTTTAACCGACCTCCTGGAAGCTCTGTTGCATTGGAAATGAGAGCAAGCTGCCTCTTCTTGTCCCTAGACCACATGACTGCAACCTGGAAGCAAGAGCCATTTTCAGAATAGTCATAATGAATTGTGGGCCCTTCGAAATGGTGTCTGCTTCCATAAGGGAAGGAAAAGGAGTTTGTTCTTCTTCCCCAATGCCTACTGCTGGTTCCCACACATGCACACTTAATGGCTGACTGTCTTGCCAGCAAGAAACTGGAAGGAAAATGCTAGGTCTGCCTTTTTTCCTTGGTTCTGCCACTGCATTTCCTCCTACCGAGATGCTCTTGCTAGAAAACTGGAAGACCAGTTTTCCAGCCTTTCATAAATTTCTAACCTTATCAGCTGCCTGTTGAGAAACACTGTTAAGCAAACCCACTCCTGGCTAGCTAAGAGCACATGCACCAAAGACAAATTCCTTCTGTGTCCAATCACACTTGGCCAATAAAGAATTCTATTCTATTCTGTTGGGAAACGGTAATCTCTCATGGCTTTTGCTAGGCTATTGGAGCACCATAAAGACCACAAGGGATTGCCAGCATGTGGAAAATAGCAGTTGCTTCCAGGAGGCATGGGCAACAGGCCCACGGCCTGCATGGTTACATCAAGGCAGGATGGGGGGAAGGGGTGGGTTGTGCTTCAATGTCTTCATGGTGGGGTCATAAGGGTGAATGACTGCAGGATCGCTGTATCGTCATAACTTTGAAACAGGTTCATATGTAATTTAGGAGCATCTGTCATAACTTTGAACGGTCCTTAAGTGACCTCTTGCATGTCAAGAACTACCTGTATAAATTATGTCCATGATTTCAGTTCATGCAGTTTATATGACACTAGTAAAAACATTAAATACTCCATATTTAGAGGGAGGTTCAGGCTACGTTGCTGGGATGTAATTGTGTGAAAAATAAGTAGCATACTCTGTCTAAACAAACACTGGTTCATTCATTCTCTAACATGTATATTAACCAGATTTCCCATTTTTATTCCATGGAAATAAACTCTTATTTTGCTCAGTAACTTTCCAGTTTAGTTGAGCTATTTTTGTGTGCCATTCCCAAAAGTACATTGTCAATCTATCATGACTGCTGGATATAATAGACATTATATAGGACTATTTTGCAGTCATTTCTTATTTCAATAAAATTTCAAAATTATGGAAAAACTATGGCCCTGTTATAAAAATGAAAATGTATAAATAATACTGACTGAAATTGTAAATGTAGTATGCTACAAAATCTTGCATAATTTTTAGAAAATACATGAAATATCAAAGTTGATTTAAACTATACTGTATTTTTAAAAGATAAACGCTTTGAGATTTTAAAGTCATTTTCAGAATTCTTTTTTCAATGTAAATAGGTAAATCCTGTTTTTAACAAAATATTCGCTCCCCCTTTAATGTGAATACTTTGCCAGGTCAAATTTTTCAAATAAGCATTATGTACCAAAAATTTGTGAGTTGGGAATTCTTTCTATTTTCATGGGTTGTGGGGTATTGAGGAAAAAGATGTACCAAGAAGTTCAGGTGAGACACTGTATCTATGAACTTGCATTATCAGTGATGAGTGATACAACTGAAATGTTGCATGAGAGCGCACATAGTTATAACAGGGGTCCTCAAACTACAGCCCATGCCGAAGCCTGCTGAAGCTATTAATCTAGCCTGTGCAGGACCACAAGGCTGCCCCGGCCACATCACCCCACCTACCCTCTGGCCTCCATCTGCCTTCTGGAGGCCCAAAAACGGGATGCAGGGAGGCCTCAGGAGGCCTGAATCAGGCCTCCAGAGGGAGAGGGAGGGACACATGCACAAGCCCCTCACCCCCCCAAGGCAGCCACATCCTTTCACTAACCTGCTTTCCACCCACATGAGCATAGCAAATTAAAGTTTATTTGTGTGTATTGTTTAATGGACTGCTAAATTGGCCATGCTCAGCCAATCACATGACCACCTAGCCACAGCCAGCCAGTCTGGAAACCACCCCCACCCCCAACAGTCTGAGGGACCATGAACTGG
Source organism: Pseudoxenodon macrops (assembly GCA_032467955.1). Taxonomy (NCBI): domain Eukaryota; kingdom Metazoa; phylum Chordata; class Lepidosauria; order Squamata; family Pseudoxenodontidae; genus Pseudoxenodon; species Pseudoxenodon macrops. The sequence goes on along the minus strand of JANHFT010004377.1, from coordinate 508,663 downwards.
CCCCCTGTTTAAAAAGTTTAAGGACTCCTGTTTTATAACATAATGTCCTTAATGAATTCTCCTAAGACTTCCTGTGATGTTATTTTGTATTTTGTATACGGTACAGTAACAGTTGTATTACAGTTTTTTGTATTGTCCGTGCAAATATTGTAGGAACTAGATACATGTTATTTGTAAAAAGGAGAATTAAAATGAAGTTGTTCTAAAATAATTGCATTACTTATTTAACATAAAAGCTACCAAATTTTAAAATATGAATTTATAAGCTTGGAAAATACATTATTTAAAACAAATGTATTTTCTCTAGTCATGACTAATTAAAATTCTAGCATAAAATTTTCAATGTCAGAAGTTTGGCAGCACTTTTCTGACTCAAGAAATATGAAAAGGCTTTTATATGAGCCTCAGCCTACTTTATTAACTGCATTTCACAAAAGCTCACACAAGCATATGCTTTTCAATGAGTTTCTTTTAGTCGAAAAGGTGTTGCCAGGGGCTTCCTGGTTGTTGTTTTTAAAGACCCTTGTATCTAATAGAATTCTCCATAATTGCTGAAGAAATTAAAGCATATGCTATTGAGAAATAAGGTTCTTCGGATTATCCATATATTCTGTCTCTATTAAAAATAGCTCAGTTCAGTGGAATTATGTAAATACATGATTTTGAAAAACATTACTAATTTCTAAATATAAAAAAAGTCATCAATATGTTAAATCCTCAACTATTTGGACATCTAAAGTAGACTTAATAAGGAAATTTGTAGCTGATCAATCTTTTTCAATTAAATTGACATTTTTCTAAAAAATACAGTCATAAACCTGGCATCACAGTATTAGAACAAAACTGCATACTAATTAAAAGCCGTGCAAACACATAGCATTTTTTCTAGTTTCAGTTTTGACACTAGATATCTATCCTGAAGTTTTAAATATTCTTCATCCTGTTCTTTTTTTATTAAGGTTAATGTTGAAGAAGGAAAATGCGGAAGTCGCCATTTGACAAGTTTTATAAATGAGAATTATTTGAAGCTCAGGAATAAGTGAAGCTGAAATTTGAAAAAAAAGAAAGTGAATGCATGCTAATTATCAGACCAGAAGTCCCACTTATAGAATATTGAGCAATTTGTGTGAAGTGGGGAAGATGAAAGAAGTCAGAATTTGAAACGGAAGAATGAAGAAAAGAAATAAAAATGAAGTTAAGATAAGAAGTAATCTGGAATCTGAAAGCACTACGCTAAGTAATTACTAGTCTGTTTATGTGTCCCTGTATATTTTGATAAACATGCATGCATGCATTATTTGTTTAATAGAAGAAAAACAGGGTTTTTTTTTTAAAGAAGTGCTTAACAGGCAAAAAAAAAAATCCTAAATCTAGGCAGTTCTAGTGGCAACTGCCCGGACACATAATGGAGACAAAGAACTTTATTTTTCACCAGAACTTCTTTAGACTAAAATACTAAAGACATTGAACTTAAACTAAATTATGCATTTTCTATACACAGGAGTCCCGTTCTGCTTCCAGAAGTGGAAGTGCTCATGGTTCTGGCAAGTCTCCAAGGCATTCCCCTGCTAGATCTAGATCCAAGGAGGGTTCAAGGCGATCTAGGTCAAAATCGAGATCGAGATCTGAATCTCGGTAAGCTTATGTGATGCATATTTTTGTTAAATTTATCTCAAATAAATTTACCTGTCTAAATACAGGTAAATGCTCTTGCATTGAACTTAGTTACTGTATTCATGTAGTTTTCTTGGCAGTGTTAACATGATTGATTTGCAATTATTTCCTTATGAGATTTATGTTTTCAAGCTTTCTTTTAATTCTAGTGATCTTGGAATTTAGTGCTAAAATTTTCGGATGGTCCTCCGGTCATTAATTCCCAATTGCCTATCTTGTTTAGTTACTATAGGTGTCCCTAATGAGTTTAATTGCTGTATTGTACATAAGGATCATATGGCTTATCTTGATTGAAATAATGGGTGATTAAAGTCTTGCTAGGCAAATAAATAATATAGCCAGATCCTAATATAATTGGACCCTAGAGTTCATTACAGGTAGTTCTCAAATTGCGACCATTCATTCAGCAACCATTTGAAGCTACGAAGATACTTAATGAAAGAACTTACAACTGGTCCTTGAAGTTCCGATTGTTGCCATGGTCACATGAACAAAATTAGGTATTTGGTAACCAGCTCATACTTACAACTGGTTACAGCAACCTGTGGTCACCTGATCACCATTTCTGACCTTCCCTGCTGGCTTCCCACAAGCAAAGTCAGTGGGAAATCTAGCAAGGAAGATCACATTGCTCAGGTAAGTCTCCCTCCTGCCCTGCTTATGCCATGTCCTCCTTCCCCCATTCACGTAGATGCACCTTCACCTGCACACAAAAGTTGTCTTTCACAGAACGGACAAGGTGTGTGCGTGTTTCCTGTGCAACCTAGATCCCATGCATGTGCAAATGAAGTTTTGCTTGCCCACCGCTTACATGACCTGCGTTCCTAGTAGGCCATGACCCGAGGGTTGGAGGACCCCTGCCCTCAGATCCACACAGCCTACTAAACATGAAAGAACCATCTGACTTAACTATTAGGAATGAAAAACCTCCAAGATTTCTCCATCCCATAGTGGCATCCTGTGTTCCTTGCCTTACTCCCTCCATTGTCAGCTTAGCAATTGACACATCTTGAGTTACAACAACAATCTCGATTGCTTTGCTAAGTGATGCAGTCATCACACAATTGCATTACTTAATGATGGCAATCCTGCTTTAATTGCAGTCAACTTGAGGATTAGCTGTACACAAAGGTTAAAGTTTAATATTCTAATATCTCTAAATTTAAATAATGTCTGGCAAGATGTAAAAAAACATACAGTATATGTATACTGTATATGTACATATATGAACATTCCACCCAGTCAGATAAGTGGTTTCCAGAATTGTCCATAAAGTTAACACAACACAACAGTAGAATAATATGTCAATGGGGAGAGGAATAAAAAATCTGTCTTTGTATATTTTTGCTTTGAAATTCCCAATGCCTCACTTGGATTCACTTACACCAGAAACAATACGTTTCTGATATATCCTTTTCCTACTGAGCTGTTCAAGAAAATCCATGCTCCAGGTTTCCTTCCCATAAAAAGAATAGTAGAAGGCAACACAGGACCACTACCTTGGTTGCAGTATTGATGTGACTAAGGGTGTGCACAGAATGAGAAAAATATCCTGAGCCTAGACCAATCAGCTGTCCCACATTGCAGTGGAACAAAACTTTAAGCAATTTGAGTGTTCTGCTGTAACTAACTTTGAGTTAGAAACTCAAACATTGGATTTTTGTTATGAACTTGGAGCATTTGAATTGTTGATTTTGACCTTGAAGTGTTTTGTGCATTGGTTCATTTCTTCTATGTTAACCTTCATGTACGACATAAAATCTGTTTCAGAATTAGCCAGTGTGACCTGAACTGCTTTTATTGTCGCTATTAGGCTATTAGCCTCCCATCCTTTTTTGGAAGCATCTCCTAGAGACCACAGGATTATGTAACTGGAAATGTTTTAACTCAATTTATTGGCCTTTTAATTCCAAAAAATATTCTTCCTAAGTCAGTTGAAAATGTTGGTTCCACCAATTCCAGGAAATGCTTACAGTCTCCATTCTTTGATAGGAGCATTGCATACATATAGATGTTTTCCATTTTAGTACTAATATAGTAGTAATTTTATAGGTCCATTATTAATGAGATGTGTGTTTATCGTCCACTATGACATTTTTAATTTGCATGCTTTATAGATCCAGATCAAGGAGAAGTTCTCGCAGACATTATACAAGATCACGTTCACGTTCTCGATCCCACAGACGATCAAGAAGCAGATCTTATAGCCGCGACTATCGTCGCCGACATAGTCACAGCCATTCTCCTATGTCTACTCGTCGGCGTCATGTTGGCAACAGAGTAAGGCTGGGATGGCAGCAGTTGACCAGAGATAATTCAGCTGTGTGTGTCTTTGGAGGTTCTAAAGTTTTCAAATTACCCAGAAATCTTGTAAAGTTATAATTGTATTGTAAATAATGCTAATATTGTTAAAGTTGTATTGATGCTAAATGTATTTAGTAAATGTTATTTAAAATAGATATTGTATACTAATGATTTGTATTATTATGTCTTAATTTACAACTTTCAGTTTGCTTTAATGTTTGCTAAGATATTTTTAACTCTTAATGAGTCATTTCATGATTTTTTTCATATAGATTATGTGTATAGTTTAATATATTTTAAGATGGAAAGCAGCTGATCATAGTTATACATTGTAGTGATTTTAATGATTCACTGCAGAAAAAACATACATTCACTTCTATCCAATTTCATTTACTAACAAAAATGTCTAGTATAAGCAAAGAACTTCAGTAGAAGTATAGTAAAAAAAAATCACAAAATCTTCTAATTCAGAGATTCTTCCCTTTGAGAATCTGTTGAAACCTACAGAGCCCTTTTAAGAAAACTTACTTTAATGCATAGAATAACATACAGGGCTGTAGATTGCATTATAGGGAAAATCATTTATACAGATAGTCCTCATTTAGCAATCACAATTGGGATGGTCATTAAGCAAAACAGTTGTAAGACTGTGCGTACGTTCTTCAGCTTTCCTTTGCCTTACAAGTTGTCCTAGATTTATGATCATTCAATTATCAATTCAAAGTTATATTGATGTTGAAAAAAATTGGTTACTACCAAGTCCTAGCTCTTACTGCTGTTGCAGAACCTCCACATTCCTGATCAAAATTTAGACACTTGGCATCTGACATGTATTTATGGTAGTTGCAGCCTTGTGGGTTCAAGTGATCATCAAATTTAACTACCTTTCTGGGAAGCTTCCAACAAGCAAAGTCTGTGGGAGAGGCATGAATTGTTTAATGACCATGGTGATTTATGTAACAACGGTGATGAAAAATTTGTAAAATCAGGCACAGCTCACTTAATGACATAACACATAGCAACAAATTCCCCATGCTAATTGTAATAAGTCAAAATTACCTGTACAAACCTGAAACAGTCATAAATGTAAAGTATTGGTTGTACTTTTTGTCAATGGCGTGCCTACAAAGATTGCTAAATAAGGACTACCTGTACTCCAATATAATTTATCAAAATTCTTTTTTTTTAAAGTAATATATGTGTTTCTTAATTCATTAAATTGGTAAGAAAATACAGTTCAGTTCAGCTAGAGGTTATTGAAAATAAAATTGTATTTTTTCCCATCCATGGACCCTCTGAAATTTAATCACAAGTGTCCTTGGTTAAAAATCCCTTCTCTGATCTAAAGAGACATGTACTATTGTTTTATTCAGTGCAAACATGTTTCTGTATTTTGTATCCAAAAGTGTCCCTGTTGATTAGCAAACACTTCTCTAAATCCCTACTGGGTGAAGAGATCTCATGTGTGAGCAAATGTATTACGAAAAAAGGAAGCTCCTCATGTCCAAATATAAAAAGAAACATGCTGTAGTAATACAAAAGTGAATCATGTTAAGCATGAGAGATCACAGCTCCCAATAATTATTGGTACTTGTTAGTGTATTCTAAACTTAGTTTGTATATTAATGAGTACAACAGAACATTTTGGAGATTTGGACAGTGTTCTGCTCTCTGCTTACCTTTTTTACTCTAGGAAAGGCAGTTTATTATTTAACATCAAATAGATATTTTTAAATTGTATCTGAAAGTATTTTATTTCTTTTATAGAACACTCGCTTCTTATGAGAATTTCTTTGCTTTTTTTTTTTTATGCAGGCAAATCCAGACCCAAATTGTTGTCTTGGAGTATTTGGTTTAAGCCTATATACAACAGAAAGAGATCTGAGAGAAGTATTCTCCAAATACGGTCCAATTGCTGATGTTTCTATTGTATATGACCAACAGTCTCGGCGTTCGAGAGGATTTGCTTTTGTTTATTTTGAAAGTGTTGATGATGCTAAGGAGGTAAGGAATTTTCTTTATACTGAGTTATACCGTGTTTTCCCAAAAATAAGACAGGGTCTTATTTTCTTTTGACCCCTGGAATATGGCCTTGGCCTTATTATCGGGGTGGGTGGGTTATTATTTTGGAGGTGCAGGAGGCGGCGAGCGTGGGACTGGATCTCCCGTCGTCATCGCC
>JANHFT010004377.1:489150-502406 GCA_032467955.1 Pseudoxenodon macrops | reverse complement strand
CTAAAGGTGGCCGTCTCTTTCCCCCCCCTCGCTGGGCGTGGCAGGCTCCTGCCCCTTGCTTAGCATCGCTAAAGGGGGCGGGTGGCTAAGCAAGGGGCAGGAGCCCTACCATGTCCAGCGAGGGGGGGAAGAGATGGCAAGGGAAGCTTAGCTTGCCGTCCCTTCCTTAGCCACCCATCCCCTTTAGCGATGCAATTTGGAGGTGGCAGGTGGGGCGGGGTGAACCGCGAGAAGCTGCGGAGAAGAGGGCGGTCCAACCTGCTGCCATGTCTTCTGGCAATTGAGGCAGAGAGGCGGCAAAGGGAGTCGCAGCCCCACATGGAGCTGGAAGGACAGAGCAGTGCACGCACTTCCACAGCGGTCGCTGTCGGAAGACTGCAGCAGGCGGCTGGCCCGACTGGCCTCTTTCCTCTCAGTTGGTGAATGGTGCTCTGCCCGGCGGAGGGCGGGTTGTCCCTGGGTCGGCACAACATGGCAAGAGGTGCCAGGCAGCTGCTCTCTTGCAAGTGGGGTAGGAGTTTGTAGGCAAGGGGGAATGGAGGGGAGGTGTTTGAGTGCAAAAAACACTGGGAGGGGAGAGAATAAGAGAGGCAGCTCTGGATCAGCTCAGCTGATCTGCGGTTCCAGTTTAAGGGGCCCAGCTGCCCCTGGCTGACCGGGGAAGGGAAGGGCTGCCCGCTATGCTGGCCACGGCCACCCCTTCAAGAGGGCTTATTTTCGGGGGAGGGCCCAAAAAACAGGCTAGGTCTTATTATCAGGAAATGTCGTATTTTTGGGGAAACACGGTATTAATGTGTGCAAAATCATGCTAATTAAAGTTGTATAAACATATTTTTTCAGAATAAAAAAGGAATGTATTTCCTGAACATAGATTCATGTTAATAGCTACATATACTTTTAAAATTGATCACAACTGAAGTTTGCATGTTACAAGCATCAAGAGTTTTGTTCATGCAGATCTTCCTTTTTTCATTTTTTGCATATACATACCATTTATATTGTTTGTCCTCCATTAAATTAAAGAGCCTCTATCTGTTTCTCCCCCATTTTACCATCATGAGTTAGGGTTTAAGACAATGCAGTTGTCCACTGAATTTTATGACTGAAATACCGTAATTTCAATGCAAATTTAATTGTCTCTGATATTTGAATTGTTATATCATATTAAGAATAGTTTTCTTATTATGACATATTCTGGATTCCTGTAAAGAGCTACATAATTCTCTATTCTTGTCTCTGTGAAATAAGTTAATTTGAGAGGAGATGATTGGTCAGGTAGTCCCAATAATTTAATAGTAGTTATAGGGATTTGAATCCTATTTGATTCTGTCCTGTTTTGTTCAGTTGTGTCACAAATAATTTTGTATATTACAAATTGTTTCATTCTTACATGCAGCATAATCTTAGCCTTCTTTTATGATAGAAAAATCGCAACTTTTATGAAAATAAGACCCAGGCTAGGATGAATAAATTCACAAGAAATTGTATATGACATTTTTTCCCCAAGCAGATAGTATGCGTGGTATTACAACATTGTTAAAGCTACTCTGATAGGCTTTCCAGTCCAGCTATTAATTTTATATCTGGTTGTGATTAAGTTAAATTTATTCTGCAATATAATTTTAATCCTCATTTAGGCAAAAGAAAGAGCCAATGGAATGGAGCTTGATGGCAGAAGAATCAGAGTAGATTTCTCAATAACAAAAAGGCCCCACACACCTACTCCTGGAATTTATATGGGGAGACCTACTTAGTAAGTTTTTGCCTCTTAATTCATTGGGTCAAGGTTTCCAACAAGTAATTCCATATTTAATGTTATATATTGTATATTGAATATAGAATACAGCATTCTGTACCAAATAATAAATTCAAATTTGGTACGCAATCTATAATTATGAAATCAGTTAAACCTTTTTAAAATACAATTAAACATACATTATTTTGCATTTTTGCAGAACTGTTTTAGAAAGTATTACGAGTTCTTGTGCTCTCTGAACTAGGTTGTTTATTTTCAAATGCTTCATAACCAACTAGGTAACATCTTCACTACTAGATGGGAGTGGGGCATTTTGACCACTTTTACATATAGCAGCTTTCCCTGTTGGTGAGGGTATTATTTTCTCCTTGGTATTTCCTTGATTAGACTATTGGTTGCTGCTTGATTGTTTGGTGCTAATCCCTGATTTATCTGCATGTTGATTGCTGACAAGGAGGGGTTCTGCGATTTTTGTTTACTTTTTAGCTTTTTTATTGACTTTTGAATAGTGTCAATGTTAATTTATCTCCTTGTGTTATTGATGACTGATTTTTCTGAGTGTCAAGCTTCCTCCTATTCCCTAGCACTTTTGGAATTTATTTTGATCTAAGTTTGAAACTGTGATTGTGTCTCTTCATGTTTTGTGAAAAAAGGAGTTTTCATCGTGTCTTCAGGCTAGTTGGTTTTCATGGATGTGCTCTATTTGTCTCACTATATAATGGCTATTGCAGTCTTTATATTGTATATTATAGATGACTCCAGGGTTTTTTTTCCCCCTTGGGCTGCTGGATCTTTCAGTTTACTCAAGGTGTTTTGAAAGCTTACATTGGTTTATGTGGTACTGTGATTCTGTGTGGTTGTAATGGTCTGTGGAGGGTGGATAATAAAACACGAGGATTATAAAATAAAACACGAAATCGGATTTTTAAAAATTTAAATCGGATTTTTTTAAAAATCAAATTTATTTTAATAATAAATTTTGGAGTAAAAATTTATCTAAATATAGTTTTTATTTAAGATACATTAATCATTTAATTTATTCAGCATGAAATGGAGCTTAGTTCTGTAGCATGAGGCTGTATATTCTGCAATATTGGGACTGTCGTTAAGTCAACAGCCGGTCAGAGGAGCTGCAGTGGGACAGAGATGACAGTTACTCTTTAAAAATTATGATTTAAATTGAGTTGATTTAAATCAAGGCTTTTTACTAGTGAGTTAAATGAAATCCACCCTGAGTCTGTTGATTGTTTTTGAGATGTGCAGTGTTGTCTTTTTTGTAGTTTGTGTTGGTTGTGTTGTAAATGGGTTGAGTGGTCAGGCACTCTTTGATAAATTTGCTTAGTTATCAGTTTTGGGAATTATTCTGGATTACTGAAGCATTTGTGCTTGTCTGAATAATGTTCTTAGATAGCGTCTCTTGTGGGAGGTTGTGTTGTTACTTATTTAGTGAAGCACTTGTTAGATTGGGTGGTTTTTCAATGGACTTATATTTCTAATTTGCTGCCATTTCCAACTGCTAATGACCAGTATGTTATTATTTTCTCCCTCATGAAGAAATTGAAGATGTTGATTGTTTCAAGTTTCCTCTCTTAGTTTTCATTATGACAAAGGTATCTACATACTGAATCCATACTTTTGGTTGTGTGTGGGAGTACTGTAGCTTCTAGACACTGGATTACAGTCTCTGAGAATGGTGATCCCATGGACATTGATTTTTCATAAGTAGGAAATAATTATCATAGGTATTCAAAATATGAGGGTGATTCTGTGTGCACACTGCAGACACAGACACGCACATGTGTATATTTGAGTCTTTTTACACAATGTTATGTGTTGTGATACTAAGGCCTTACTTACAGGATGATGCTCCAAACATAACTGCCTCTGACAAGGCTTTCAGCCTTAAAAAATGTCACATGGCAGTCAGACAGGAAAGAATCAATTGGTAAAAAACAAGATACTGTATTGCAAAACAGGTCTCATTCTCTTTTGCTATCCTGATTTCATAGTCTGTGTGAAAAGGGGGGTCAAGTGGCCTAGCAGTTGAGATGCTGAGTATGGCCACCAGAAGGTTGATAGTGTGAGACCCAAAGCACCATGCAATGGGATGAACTCTCATTCTTGCCTCAGCTGCTTTCCCCCTGGCAGTTTGAAAGCATGCAAATGCAAATAGATATATAAAGTAGGTACCAGTTTGGTGGGAAGGTAGCAGGGTTCTGTGCACCTTGGCATATAATGTTGGCCACATGACCACAGAAGCCTCTTCAGACAACACTGGCTCTCTGGGCTAGGAAACTGAAATGAGCTCCAATTCCTACAGTCAGACATGACTGGACAGCGGAAACATTTACCTTTTTTTTTTTTATTCTAGTCTGTACAACATGTCAAGTTGTAATATGTTCCTACAACTGACAAACCGAATGCTGTTGTATGTTGTTCTACTTTATGAATCGATACAACCAATAAACCATAAACTGTTCTACCAAGATTAGTTTAGCAAATCAGAAATGAAAACAGTATTGGTTTCTACAGCATGATAAACAAGCTGTGGATGGATTTATCCATGGCAGATTAGGCAACATGCAGCAGCAGGCCAGTCAATCATAAGGCCTGACAGAGAACTGTATTTGAAGAGAAAATTATTAGACCATGCTTCAAATGAATTTGAATTTTTCAGGAATGCACATCAGCACAGCAATCATGTTAGCACAACAAAAGATACACTTCTGACACTTTCTTCATGTCATACCTATATATGTTCCAAATTACATTGTGTTCTTTGAATCTGGATCAGCGCACAGTCCTAGTTTTTTATTGAGTTGTATCCACAGCTTTCTATGTTTTACAAATATAAATATGAGACACACAGAACATTCTGTTTTGGCTGCAGTAACAGTAGTCTTGGACTAACGACTATAATGAATCTTGCCCATCATGATCGTAAGTTGTGACTAGCATAAAATGGGACAGTCATGACCAACCTCATTTTACAACCTTTTTTGCACCATCGTAAAGTGACCGGCATAGTCATTAAGCAAGCAGGTGGTTCACTATGGGCTCAGGTTTGCCAAAAACTGGAAGTATATGCCAGTTTTTGGCAAAATGATCGTAAAACAAGTGATGTGACTGCAGGACACTGCAAATGGCCATCAAGCTACTGACCGGCGGGCCCAACCATCGGAACTTTGAATCTGGGTTGTAAGTAACCCTAAGGTATGTCCATTGTAACTTCGAAAAGTTGTTAAGCAACCATCTTAAGTCAAGGGCTACATGTATTTTATCTTTCCCCAGCTGATACTCATTGATACTCTATTTTTAAAACTTAAGGTTGATGGCAGAATTCTATGATTTTGCATATCAGTCTGCAAATGCAGTATTGAGTAGGAAGAATCAAGTCAGCTTGTTTCTTAAGCCACATTAATAGCATAGTACAGTGATGGCAAACCTTTTTGACACCAAATGCTGGCCGGCGTGCATGCGCACACTGGTTTTTAGTACTGCCGTGCGTGCAAAAGACAGCTGATCGTCGCACAGGCATGCGCGCCAGAAGACAGAAGGTGGCATGGCTTCACATGCCACAGGTTCACCATCACGGGCATAGTACATATAGCAGTTACTTCATTATGCATTGTGGACCCACAAAAGCTTTAAAATCATTCTTATTTAGAGATACAATGAATGATCTAGGGAAAAAGGAAAGTTAACAGATAAGATGTGACAACAAATAATATAATTGCCTTCATAGTGCAAAACTAGATATAATTGTTTAACATATTTTTCTGGTATTGAAGTACTTTATATATCTTGGTATTACATTTTTAACATTTTTATTACATTATCTGAGCACTATTTGATAGAAAAATGGGAAACAAACTTAATGCTTTTTACTTTCCTTTATTATACATAGATAATCCATTTGTCTTTCTAATACTATATTATATATACTTCCCATTTAGTGGTAGTTCCCGACGGAGAGACTATTATGACAGAGGTTATGACAGAGGCTATGATGACCGTGACTATTATAGTAGATCATACAGGTAAGTCTGCCTGCCTGTTTATCTCAGTCCCTCCCTTCCTCCCCGCTCTTTTTTCTCTTATCTACCTCTGTCACCCTCTCCATCTCTTTTTTCTTAACAGTACTGACAGTCTTCCCAAATCTATTCAATTAGTTGTTTGACAAGATTGCATATTATTCTTTTGCACTGCAGTTTATTTATATGGCTTCCCAACTTATGAAACACAACTCTGGGTGACTCACAATAGCAATAAAAAACAAAAGAACAATACAAGAAAAGCCCTCTTCCAACAACCATTTCCAGGGGAAGAGCCTTCTGGAAGGGTAAGGGGGTGGGGGCCTGCCAGATATTGGGGAAGTATGTTGTGTGAAACATTCTTCCCAGAGGTGGGTTCCTACCGGTTCTATCAGGTTCTATAGAACCAGTAGTAACTCGGCGATGACGTCACGGAGCCAGTTCCTTCATTGTCTCCGTGGGTGCCGTCATTTTGAATTTTGCTTCTGCGCGTGCGCAGAAGCTAACTTTTGCTTCTGCACATGCTCAGAAGCTATTTTTTGACTGCTGTGCGTGCGCGAGGCGCAACCCTGAGCAAATCAGCAGCAAAATAATTTACAACCCACCCCTGTTCTTCCCACATGTAGAATGTAGAAAAGATACAATTCCTAAGTACCAGTAAGTGGCAATATTTAAGAGTAGGAACCTAAAGCTTGATCACTAATCAGCCTGACTCCACGACATGTAGGACTTTAAAGGTGGTAGCTATTATCTTGAATTACACCTGAAAAAAACCCTGGGAATTTTGTGCACCTTGCGCAGTGGCAATCTATAATGGGCAAACCTAGGAACATACAGTACAGCATGTGCCACCTCACTCTGGACCAATTGTAACTTTTGGATTGCTTTCAAGGCCAATGTGTCAGTAGTCCAACTGGGAAATGACAAAGGCATGAGTGATTGTAAGCAAGACCTTCTGTTCCAGGAATGGATACGATTGGTGTCCAAAGCGAATCTGTGCAAAAAGCCTCTTAACCATGGCTACAACCTGGTTCATAGGTTGAAGCAGTAAATCCATAGGGACACCAAATTGCCAACTCCTCAGAGGTGTGCTACCCTGTCAAAAGTCCAAGATAACCACCTCAGTAGTCCAGCCAGAGCTGGAGATGTGTAACCCCATGCTGTCAAATGACCTCACCCAGCAGTTCCATGTAAATGTTAAAAAGAAAATGTTAAAGAGACGAAGCCTTAAAGCACCCCATGCTGCAGGGGCTTAGGGCTAGGTTTCTCCTACTCAACACTTGACTGGAAAGTAGATGCAAAGGAAGGAGAAGAACCACTATAGTATCTCCCAATCCCAAGATACTGTTGTCATGCTAAGAAATCTAGGTAGTTGCATAGCTCCATCTAAATCATCTACAGATCATCTGCATGTGTGACCAGTAACATCTCTAGTGTGTCCCAGGCTGAATTGAGACTAAAAAGAATCAATAACCTTCATTCATGGCCCTCTGCAGCTGAATTCTAAATAAGGGAAATTCTATTTTGGATCTTGTTTTGGATAAGAGTGCTTTCCAATTACACAAAATGTAGAAGTGCTTAAAACTGCTTATTTATCATTTGCACTGATACCTCATCAACGTTGATGTCTGAATATAAAAGTATTGCTTATATTCTGCTGTGTGGGTGAGTGTTACATCTTATACTACAGAACTATTGGTTATGTTCAAACAGATAGAATAGACAATAGAGTCATCCTAAAACAGAAGTTATTGCCAAGGAAATACACATTTTTTTCTATATTCTTTTATCATTTTCAATAATGTAAGCTTTCCAGTGACTTGTATTTGAGATGAACAGCCCCATAAATCTAAACACAATTGATTTTCATTTTGCAAGGGTTTTGATAAAAGCCAGCTCATGGATACTGTAACTGAATTTTTCAGCTATATATTAATAGATATTCAAAAATAAGTTATAGGTTTAAATATGGCAGTTCTATTAATCCCAGTTGCGATTGTTAGGGGGAACATCACACCTCCCCTATCCTGCCACAAGAGACCAGCAACTGCCTTGTCAGCAGCAAGAGGAAGAAGATGACGAAGGTCAGCTGGGAAAAATAAATGTAGGTGGAGTGAAGTGCAGTGACCAAAGGGGCAGAGATTGGGGGTGTGTGGGGGCTGACAGGCAGGGAGTGTTGAAGTGCATGCTGCAGTCATAAAGTTAGGCAGGCTGGCAAGCGCCCAAATTTTGATCAAACAATCATGGGGGTGTGCTGCAAGGCACACTTCAAGGACCAGCTGTAAACACTATTCAGTGCCATTTTAACTTTGAATGGTCTCTGGATGACAGTTAAGGGAGGATTGCCAGTAAAATCAGGCATGGTGTAGAAAAATTAAACAGGGCAGAGTTTTTCTCTCCTTAAAATAATTAAGGCCACGGCTTTTAAAAGGAGACTTGACAGATTCATAGAAGTTTCAGGTTATGCGTTGTTTCTGATGCTGTTGTTTACTGCCTCCTGAATCATAGGTAATACGTCTTAAATACAGGTAGACCTTGACTTGTAACTGCAATTGAGCCCAAAATTTATCTTGCTTAGCAAGACATTTGTTAAGTGAGATTTGCCCTATTTTACAACCTTCCTTGCCATAGTTGTTAGCTTCCCCATTGACTTTGCTTGTCAAAAGGCTGCAAAAGGTAATCACATGATCTCTGGACACTGCAACCGTCATAAATATGAACCAGTTAGCAAGCATTTGAATTTTGATCACAAGGTCATGGAGATGCTGCAACAGTTGTAAGTGAAAAACACTCATAAGTCACTTTTTTTTAGTGCTGTTGTAACTTTGAACAGTCACTAAATGAACTGTTGTAAAACGAGGGCTACCTGTATTGCTTGCTGGAATTAACAGTTGACGTTATTGCTGTCCAGGAATCTTTCCTAATATCGCCACTTGGCCATGTGTGACACCAAATATTGGGTCAAATAAATGTACAGCCTGATTCAGCAGGATTCTTCTGTTATTCTTACAAAGTATTCCAAGCTCAAAATACCCCATTCAAACTTAAAGCAATTGTCCTAAGTTAAGAAAGGGCCTTTTTCAAGGATGAAAATTTCTGGGATAGTTGGAACGGCATTGAAACATTTAATTAAAAACAGAATACCGGTATCTGTGTTGTGCTTGAAACAAAGGATTTAGGATTCAACACACTTTCTATTCATCAGTGGCTGGTGCTGTTATGCAATTCATATGATTTATTTTCAATTTCAGGACACTTTTTTTCTACATTATTCCTTTATATCTGGTATTTGTATTTTCCTATTTTAACAAAGCTTTTTAAAAATGTTCTGCTTATCCTTTCACAGAGGAGGTGGAGGTGGAGGAGGAGGATGGCGAGGTGCCCAAGATAGGGATCAGATGTACAGGTATGTTGAATGATTTTGATATTTTTAAAATATGCAAGTGATGGTGAAATTGGGAACCTTTTTTGGACAGTGGTAAAAATCTAAATGGTGGGGTATCCTCAAAGCCAATACTAATGAGTGACTGTTTTTACCTGGTTTCCAAATAAATATTTTGATCTAGCTATATTAAGACGTAGAAGCAGATCATTGTTACATCTTATACTACAAGATTGAAGTAGTCATTTTAGTTAGAATATTTGTGTGATTCAAAACACTATTCTGCCACATTTAAAATTAAAATGCATTATATTGAGCAATCTTATCATTTCCAAGTAACTTCTAACTTTCTTCCTGGCTTATCTGATTTGATGTCTACTGTACAATATTACTAAACAGATTGTAAAAATAGCAGCATTTAATAATAACTAGACAGCCTGTTGTGCCCCTTTGGATCATCTTTCCAGAAGATATTTTCTTACCTAAACAGAAAAAGAATGACCAAGGGTGGACAAAAAAGCAGTGGGAGCAGGAGCGACTTCCAACTTTCTGCCAGCTTTCCTATTAAGTGGAAATCTTAATTAATTGTGGAAATCTGGCAGGGAGCATTGGAAATCCATTCTCCTTCCTTAGGAGGAGGTAAGTGGTTGCTGCTAAGTGGGAGAGGGAACAAGGGATTGTGAGACTGGCTGAGAAAATGGAAATCACATGACTAGAGCAGCCAATAGCACTGGAACAGGTACAACTTTTCCGAATTCCATTACCTCAGGAGTCATGGGTCCCAGACTTTGGCCGCATTCTGTAAGTTAAGACCATTTGTGGTACCTGAGTTCAAAAATTGTTGCCCTATGATAGATACAGTAGATATAGTAGATAGATACATGAACTAGTAGATTTGAAACATCCATGATGATACAGTATTTTTGTGTACTGACCTTGATATATGTAGCTACCAAGGTTATTTATAGCAGTGCAAGTTAGTGTGTATATCCATATGCACATCATCACTGTCACATTTTTTTGTGCAGGAGAAGATCACCATCTCCATATTATAGCCGAGGGGGTTATAGATCCCGTTCCCGGTCTCGATCCTACTCGCCTCGTAAGTAAAAAGTTCAGTTGAATAAAGTTTTTCCATTACAGGCCAGTAGAGTAATGTGGACCATAGAAGTATATAAATATAAACCTATAATAAACTCCTTGAAATAAGAGTTGTGCAAAGCATTTAAAAGCTATGCTTTACAAAGAATAGTAATACAAGTAAAGAGCTAAAGCTCTGCTCTGAAAGAGACCAGCTACATCCATCAGAAGCATGTTCATGTGCATACAAAAGCAGATAATAGGCAAGTGGGGACAGACTTTAGAGTTGCCTGCTTTAATCTTTTGATGAGCAGTGTTGCCCTAACATGTTTTGCAAAGCATTTCTAGAATACTGAGTCACAAAACTCATTTGTCCTCTGCTCATTTCATTTATCTCCATTATCTTCAGTTATTGAAAACAATGTTTATCAGAGCTTTGAATTAATTCAGTTGTATCCAAATGAAATAAAGCAGTAGTTTTACTAGTTGGAGGCAGTTTTTTGCACCACAAATCCTCATAACATAATTGGGGGGAAACTTAACATTTGCCCTTAATTGGACAGTGAGGTAATCTAATATTTTTTTGAAAGTATAATTGATTACTGTTCCTGTAATTTAAAAAAAATTCCAGTTGTGTTTTCTGTTTAAAAAAACAGATACATTACTGCCAAGTTTTTGTCTGATTTCAAACAACCTCCTGCTCTCAGTTGTCTTCACCTTGATACAGAAATGTTCTTTTGGAAAGAAAATATTTTAACTATTAAATTAATTAGCATATATTTTACAATTGCCCCCATTGTTATATATGCATGTGTACTTGTACTAATTCTTGTTCCTCAAGGGTTCCTAGGTGACTTAGTAAAAATTTTAGACATATATTCTTGATACAAATGATACCTCAATAAATAGAATATGTTGTTGGAATAACACACTAACAAAGTATGTTTTCTGGGTTAAATTTAGATTCATTTTAAAATTAGTCATTAACCTCATTAAAAAGTAATATGTTAAAAAGACCCTTTGGATCTAAATAGAAATTTATACTTTTACTGAATTGGACTAAGTTAAAGTGCATAAATCCATTTTGCTTTTGAATATGCAGGCATGATTCAAAGTCTGCTTGCATTGTATCATTTCTTGCAATGTATCACAAACATTCTCTAGATTACCAAAACATTTACAGAATAGTGGGTTATTGGTTAAATTGGTGAAAATTGCCACTTTCTCGCCTCTTTATTAGCACTCACATTTTGCAAACAGGAGAGGAAATCTGAATCTATCCATAAGGGGGAAATGCTTCCAACAGTTGTCCAATATTCTGTATTATTTCTCCAAATAGTATAGTTTATAAATTAACAATGTCTTTTGACAGAATTGCAGAGATTCAAAATTCTAACTGGCTTCTTTCTTTCTGCATTGCAGGTCGCTATTGAAGTGAAAAAATGAAGACTTTATAACTGCAAACACTGCAGTGTGATTGCATACTTGTTATTTTTGTTCAGTTGAATGGTGCCTAGTGAATTAGGTGACTTTTACACCTTTTATGGAGAATATTTTGGTGAAGTTTTAAAGTGTTGTACCATTCTGCATATTTGTGTAGTTGGTGCTTTGTTCAGAATTGTGTTTTTGAGAAGAGTATGTCTTTCGCATGTGTTTAGTCTGAACTTTGCAGAAGGATTTCTGTTATCTAAATTCTTCGATTTTTTCAGTTTCTAGGGTATTTTGAAGATCAAAACCTGTGTAAGATGCGTTGAAATGGTGGTATAATAAACATTTTTTTACTTACTTTGACGTTTTTATCTCTTCTTTAGTCAAAATGCAGTCAGAGAGGGAAAGGTGATATACACATTTGGATTGGTAACTAATTTTATAGCAAGAATCTGCTAGTGTACGTGAAAAGGCTAGAAAATTGGTATGTGTTTTTGCAGGTTTATGAAACAGACTGCAAAGATAATCCTATAATCTTAAAAATTGATGGCTGAGTAATCCAGGAACATATATTTAATGTGATCATAAATCATTTTGAAGCTAACATGAGTTATCTAGCAGCTTAACCTAATAATATTTTATAATTTCTAGAAAACTTACTTAAAAAGTGGCTGCCGCTATGTTTTGTATGACAGTACAAACGTATGACTAATATTTGTTCGCCTTTCTGTGCTGAAGGGCAGAATATGTCTCCAGAACAATCATCACGTATCATGGTAGCAGTGACTGACTGGTGCTTGCAGTATCATTCCAGTTTATTTATAAGGATGCAGGAAGATAATGACACTTTATGTTTTGTGTATTGCATGAATGGGTTAATTTTTCATCACAATGTAAGAGGAAATAGTTGGTCAAGATTTGACTGTTGCTCCCGTTAACAAACTCATTCTTTGTTTTCAGTCAGGGTATAATTTCTGTTTCTGCATTCTCATTAATATTTTATCTTATTGGTTTCAGATTTCTTCAAACCACATACTTTCCCTTGTTTTTGTTATCTATTTAAATAAACCTTTTCTATGAATTGATCTGTGGAAGACATACGGTATATATTCCACTTACAGCCATTATAACATCTAGGGTGTCCTGATCAGAAGGCTTTGTACAATCAAAACAATATATTTTATACTGGAAAGAAGAGTCATTGCATGCCAATCATTTATATTTACCAATAGAAGAGAATATATGCTGTTCAGGGTTGAAGTAGCTCAAGGATTAACTATACCAAAAACTCCACAATTCAACCCAGAACTTGCTTTATTCAGATGTGATCCTCTAATAGCAATTCCAAATTGCTATTAGAGGATCACATCACACCATTCCAAAGTCTCCTGATCTAAATAACTATCTTTTGGAAAGCAAGGATATAATGTTTTTTCCTTTTGAAATTCCAGCATTGCTATCACTACCCAGTGCAGCTAGAGCTTGCAAGTGCCACCAGAGGGCAGTCACCACCATTTCAAAGCTATTATTTATAGCTTACGCTTCTGCTTCAGGAGCTGTTTTCTCTCCCACCCAG
>JANHFT010004377.1:465298-478699 GCA_032467955.1 Pseudoxenodon macrops | reverse complement strand
GTGCAGAGCCATCGCTTTAAGGCATCCGGTGGCGCGGACTTTGGTGTGGGAGAAGGGCTTCCTGACTCACGTGCGACACTCCCGAGAGTTACTCCAGTTGAAAGAAAGAAAAAGAAAGAAAGAAAGAAAGAAAGAAAGAAAGAAAGAAAGAAAGAAGGGAAGCGGTGAGAATTGCCGCGCGAGCTTCGGAAGAGCCATCCGGCGCTGGGTGGGCGCGAAGCAAACCCCAACCGAGCACGTGGCTACGTGTTTCTGGCTAAGAGGAAAGGAGAAGGGAGGTGGGGCTTGCTTGGCCTTGGCGCCGCTCGTCCATCTCTCTCTCCCCCCCCCCACTCCCTCTCCCTCTCTCTCTCTGTGCCTCCGTGTCCCGGCCGAGTCTGTGCAGGATAACCGCTGCCCCAACCGCCGCCCCCTGTCTGTCCCGGGCGAGACAGGCGGGACTGAGGACCCGGAGAGAGCTGGAGGGAGGGCTTGTGCGGGGCTGGGCTGGGCTCCGCCCGTTCGCTTACTCGCTGCCCGCCCGGCTACGGGGCGCTGTTGTAAGCAGCTAGGAGGAGCGGCTAAGCTGGGTTGGGCCGGCCGACGGCGGGGAGGTGCTGGGTCTCGAGCTTCACTAGGTGGGTGGGTGGTAGGAAAGCAGGAGGGGGTGGCCGCGGCGGCCTTGGCTTCCCTCCGACTCTTCCCCCTCCTGATAGGCGGACGATGAAGAAGCTATACATCGGCAACCTGAGCCCGGCCGTGACTGCCGAGGAGCTCCGGCAGCTCTTCGGGGACAGGAAGTTGCCCCTCACCGGGCAGGTCCTGCTCAAGTCCGGCTACGCTTTCGTGGACTACCCGGACCAGAACTGGGCCATCCGCGCCATCGAAACTCTCTCCGGTAAGCCAGGAAGCGCGGCGCTCGGGGCAAAGGAGAGGGCGTGAGGAGATACCTCTTTGCCTTGACCTCCCCCCGCTCTCCCCCGGCTGGCTCCTGGCCACTATTCCGCCTTCCTCCTGGATGGACCAGGCCCCGTGGAGCCGGCAGGGCAGCGAGTGTCTCGGGGAGAATCTTTGCCCGGGCGAGATGTTGACGCAAGGGGCCGGGGGGGGTGACTTTCCCTTATTTACTCAGCTCCCCCGCGAGAGACGGAGCAAAGGGGACCCGGTGCCCCCCTCCTGACCGAACCGGAGCGATCCTTGATGCTTCTCAGAGGGCGGTGCTGCTGCCAGAGCCCCCCAGCCGGTGCCCGCGCCTAGGCGCCCTTTCCCGTTCGCCCTGAGCGCGCTGCGCTTCAGCAGGCGGCCCGGCGGGCGAGGGAGGGATTTTTCGCTGATTTTTTTCTCCGATTTTATTGAGCGGCTCCCGAACGCGGGGTACCTCTCCCTTTAGTTTTCCCGGTATCCGCTAAATCTGGGGCACCTTTCTACGAGGTGCCCTGTCCCAACTCGCCGGGAGCCCGGAGCAAAGAGCCCCAAAGCTGCCCGGGGGCCCGGAGTGACGCGCAGCCCCGAGGCCGGCCAGTCACACCGGGGACGAGCAGAGCGCGGCTTGAATTGACGGAGAGGGACGTTTGGGCCAGCCCCAGGAAGCAGACCGGCCCCACAGGGCTTGAGCGGGCCGGCCTGGAGCGAACCAGTTGGAGTAGTTGGCCCTTTGCTCACACGCGCACCTCGCCGCTTAGTTCCGGAGGCTGATCGTTAGCCCGAGCCCAGGTGGGGCCAGCCCAGTTTGTTTAAGCACCAGCCCTTTAACACGGCCATTTGTCTGCTGACTCCTCGGTCGTTCGCTCGCGGTCCTAGGGATAGTTTGGGCAGAAGAAGTCTACCTGAATGG
Source organism: Pseudoxenodon macrops (assembly GCA_032467955.1). Lineage (NCBI taxonomy): Eukaryota > Metazoa > Chordata > Lepidosauria > Squamata > Pseudoxenodontidae > Pseudoxenodon > Pseudoxenodon macrops. The sequence goes on along the minus strand of JANHFT010004377.1, from coordinate 476,886 downwards.
GCCGGCGTGGGGAGGAGGGGGGGGCGGAGGAGGTCCGCGCGCGCACCAGCGGAGCAGGCTCGGAGTCTTTTGGGCTGAACCGCGGTGCTGGCGCAAGAATTCCCGTGAACGGTCCCAGTTGTAGATTCTGATGGGCAGAAGGGCAGCCGCTCACCTCCCCCCCCCCTCCCCGTCAAATGTTTCCACGGGCATGAGGTGTAGTAGTTTCTTTGACCAAATAGTTCACTTGAGGAAACAAAGACGGCTCCCTCCCCCCCCTCCGCCAAACATGCCTGAAATGCTTTCAAAACCCATTTCTGCTTAAGGGAGTTTTTACTCCCAAAGGATGACTATTTGCTCTTTTCCCCCATCAAATTTCTCTCATTTTCCATTCTCTACCATCAACTCTGGGTAATCAAAAAATGAGATGCCCAAAGTGAGTTGCAACAGAGTTTGGATGCTTAGCAATCAGAACTCTCTCGCACTTGGAAATGGATTCTTTTTTTTTTTTTTTACTTTTAAGGTAAAGCAGAGTTGCATGGCAAAGTCATGGAAGTGGATTATTCGGTCCCCAAAAAACTAAGGTAAAATATTTGTTCTTCCTGTTATTAGAAATTATTAGTAAGTCTGGAGAAAAATAAGCAGCGGAAAGTTACATCTTGAAGTTTAAATTGCAGCGCTGAAAATACTTTAATAGTTACATTTTTGCTTTTGTTGTTCGAGAGTTGTTTTTGTTTCTTGGAAATCACGAGAGTTTCCTCCTGTATCATGTGGTTGTGACATACAGTTTTTTTTTATAGGCGTACAGTTTTTTTAATAAACATGATTATTCTTTTTAAAAGTCTTGATGCTGTAAAAACAACTATTTCTAAAAAAAAGCCAACTTTTTGAGGATTCTCAACTGAAACCCTGATTTTCACAAGGATTAAGTTTTATAGGTATTTTAGTCCCCAGTCAAGCCATATGTAAAGATATGGCCAGGGACATATATATTAGCTCTTAGCTCAATAAAATAAATATAAAGACAACTGGCTGAAGATGATGGTAACTGTAATTCAGCATATCTGGGAGAAGTTGTACTCAAAGCTACTTCATTGCTTCCAAGCCTCAACTATGTGGGAAAGCTTTATTTCTAAAAGCTTCTTTTATGTGACTTGTATAAACCATGTCTTATTTGTGGTACTTTTTCAAAAAGTAGTAATCAGTGGCAGAAATGTGAGTTACATGGGATGATACTAGTGTTTTCTAATTTGCTATTCTGGTTGTCCTATATTCCATGTTGGCATGATATTTTCCACTGTTCTAAGTGACGCATATTCCCAAAAGTTGTAGTATGATGAGAGGGCAGTGAGATTGTAATGTTTTTTAAACCATCATATCTTAATGTATTCTATTGATATTGTTCGATAATTGTTTCATCTACACAATATGTCTACACAATTTTGAAATGCTTTCACATTCAAAGTTCTGTTCCAGTTTATTTCCAAATTACCAAAACACTGGCATGAATGAATAGTGGTCTTTTTTTTTAACTTCTGTATATAAATTATTTAAAATTGTAAGTTTTGTACTAGTCCTTCTATAGCAAATTGGAAAAGTGATTATACCTCTGTTGCTCTGGAAAACTCTGCCTTTATATTGCTTTGTAATGAAATCAATAATTTTTTTGCACCTGGGAGTGTCAAATGATTTCCAATTTTCTAAAAATCTTAATTTTCTGGTCTATAACTGAATAAAGATTTGATTTGACATGATTTGAAGATCTTAAAAGGATTCTTCATTCAGTTAGAGAACACCATACATTTCAACAGCATGTTTGAGCTTCTGTTTAAGAAAAAAAATCAATATTTAAAAATGTAACATGAAAATTTAAATTCCAAAAACATGTGATACATGAATATGGTTTTTAAATAAAATTGTCTAAATATAGTATAAAAAGTTGATTTCTAAAATAGTTGTGTAAACGTGAAGGAGTTTTTCTTTGTTTCAAAGTGTTATCAAGTCACAAGCACAAAATGTGTAATGTGATTCAGAACTTATCTGTTCATCAGTGTGACATTTCCAAAATACGTTCAGTCTATTAGAACTCTTGTTTGAAAACCCATGCTCCTGTATCCCATGATATGATCCTGGCCTTTTCTAAAAGAAGTTCAAAAAGTTATTGTAGTTTTATGCATACTCACACAAAAGTAAGATTCACTGTACTTACTAGAACTGGTACTTAGGCAAGCATGAATTGGATTTTAGTTTTAGTTGAAATATTTATAATCATTTTTTAATGCAGAGGTAACATGTTTGATGCTCTATGGTCAGATTCTAGCATGATGTTTTGTGTGCAATGCAATATATATAATGCAATATAATTGCATATGGCTGAAAATATTTTGAATTACATTTTTGTGATTTAAAATGGTAGAGTACAAAAAATGTGAATTGGAGAATCATACATTTATTGCTATATTAATTGCTGTAGTGACAACTATTTCATGCTGATTTTTTGGGGGAAATTGTTGATGTTAATTGTATAAATTTGTCTTATTTTATGTCCTTTATGTGGTACTTAAAATTCTCAAATTCACTCTTATCGGTTGCCCCAAAATTGTAACCATTTTCAGTTATATATTTTTTATTATTCCAGTCAGAATTATTGTTTTCCATCTAATCAGGTAGTTACAATAGTGTATCTTTGTCTAAACTTGAGAAAAAATTTTCCATGCTTCAAAATTGAAGAATAGAATCTGATCATATTCAGTGGGAATATTATCATGCTTTTGAGTTTAGTTAGAGGTTCAGAAGTTCTTGAAGTTTGCATTAACTTTTATGAGGTGCTCAAAATCCAAACCACTGTCCTTTGCTTAAGCTATTTTTAGATGATTTTTTTAAAACTGTTGATTGAAAATGGCAACTATTTTGAAGAGATGCAAATATTGCCAAATTTAAGTAGGTTAGAAACATTATATGATTGAATCAGTTATTTTCATACTGTGGAAGTTAATATTAATCGTTTTTAAAAAATAAAGATAATTGTCGTATTTAGGGTGCATTTTAACATTGTTGATATTTGGCTAAGTATGGCACGAGAGTGTAAAATTTGCAATTTTGTGTATTAAGCTTGATTATTTAAATCTGACTAGAGAAATAAAGGTGATGTGTATTGCAGTGGTGTCTAGAAATAACTTGAAATACCACATTCTATAATTAAAGTGCCTACACAAAGCACCCACTGAAAACCAGAATTCTACTTAATTTTTAATGAGCCCAAAACACTCAACATTTCTGTTTCTATATATATTTCATTAAAACAGAAATCTTCAGGTACCTTATAGGCAAACCAATGTATTGGACACAAGACAGTTGTGAGCTTTAGTACATTCAGGCAGATTATCTGTGAGAATGCTGCCATAATCAGAATTAGGGGTTTTGATCAGCATAGCTTATTTCACAATATAGTACCATAGTTAGTCTTTTAGATGCTGCTGGATCCTAACATCAGAGCTGTCCACTTCAATTACATATTTCCCATTCAACATATTAGATGGGATCTATAAGTCAGCAAATATAAATATATGTATTGTATTAAATGAATTGTAAAAGGAAGTTTTATAAAGTATCATTTTTCTTGGTGTTGTAGGTATGATTTAAGTTTGAATGTTCACTTTCCATTTTTTTAATCAACTTTGGCACTACTTTTTTATTAGAATCACCTAAGCTTTGAAAACAGTGGCAGAACATGACAATATCGAAGAGGGTCAAACAGTCAAAGACCATATTACTCACAAATTTTTAAAAATGACAAATTTTCTGCCTTGTAGTTTAAACAATAATTTAGAGAATATATATTTATGTTTTTGCCTTCACTATATATTACATTTGTGGAGAAGACAAGTAATATACATTATATCAATTCTCAATATCTGTTTTAAAATAAAATGAAGCAGAACATTTAATTAGGTGAAGAAATCATTTGTTCAGTAACTGAATTACAATAAATATATGTAGAATAATTATTGGAATGGGACAATCTATATAACTATTGTGTTTCTAATTTTGATTTCACAGTTTTTATAGAAATTTCGGTGATATATTCTGAATTCCTATGAGATGCAGTTATAGGGAGTGTTTGTAAAACTAAAATGTATGTATTTTAAAAAAACTTCCAAAATTGAAAAATGTTGCAAAATATTAAAACATCTTATTGAACATGTAAAAACCCTAATGAATTATTCACTTTAAAAATGATATGAAAAATAAAAGAATAGCTTCATAGTCTCTCTCTTAAAAGGCCATCAGGTGTAAAATTGATTGAAATGTTTGAAAGAGTCATATTTGGTTTCTAGTTAATTTATATGAACAGGAAAATACCTTTAATCAATTATAGAAGGCAAGAATACTAGTATTTTTATCTCTTAAAAGACTCCTCCAAATCTTCTAATTTTACACAAAGAGAAAAGCAAAGTAACATCTGTGTAAAGCAAAACACATGAATTACTAAAATACATTTTGTGATGTGCTGTGAGTGGGAAACAGTTTTTCAACTGATGAGGGCAAGAGCTGGGTACCATTAGCTGATCTTTTACATTATATTCTTATAATTGTATTCTTAAAACATTGAAGATGCTAGGTTTTATTTTGCTAATATAAACTATTATGTCATTACTCACCTCTTCATCTTGTCAGATAGGTTGTTTTTAAAGTAGGTACTTTCCATTTAATTTATTTTCTGTTTAGAATAAATTGCCAAAGCTGTTTTTAGTACTTTCAAAGAATTACAGCAGGGTAGTTATGCTGTATTGCACAAAAGGGAAATATACATGTATTAGAACAACTTCTGAAAAATAATTATTGAATTAACCATTATTTCTATCTGACATGTGATTAAAAAATATTAAACTGGTTCCTCAGTAATCACTTTAGTGATTCATCTGGAATTTGTTGCTTCTGTGAGTCACTTTCATAGTATTTCTGAATGAAAAATAACTAGCATTGTAAAAGAACCTGAGAGATCTAGAGAGATTAAGAAAGTTGTGATAGAAATAGTTGCTGAATATTGGGTCAAAGGATAAAGAGACATAAAGAATTACTAAAGAGGGAACATAAAGAGAAGTCATAGTTTCAACTTATTCTGTGATACAAACGGTCAGAAAATATTTAGTTTGTAAACTTTGCATGGTAATTTTCAGTATTGTAAACCATGATGTCCCTGTTCTTAGGCTTTTTAAATGCAAGGTAAACAAAGAAGTAATAATATATACTGGGAAAATAATTAGAAAAAACAAGTTAGTGGTCTTCAACTTATGTGGGAATTGTTGTTGTCTAACACCTTAGTTGAAAAATGCATCGAATAAAATGATTTTTTTCATCCTTATTTCTAATAAAGACTTGCTGAAAGTACTGAGAATGACCACATTATTTATATACTGTTTTAAATGATTTGATATAAATAATTGTTATTAATTTTGAAATGCCTGTTATGAATATGAATTATTCCATTTCCTAAAGATACCGTTGATATGCCTTCTAAGGTTATAAATCACTATGAAGACCCAAGGGATATTTTTGAGAACTATTAGGTTTGCTGTATACAAATATTTATAACAACCTTAAAGTCATTAGACTCCCTATAATTAATTCTCTCAGCAAAGATGGAAATAATTTATGTGTGTGTGTGTGTCTGGATGGAGCTTCAACCAAGTGATAGAAGATGGAACAGAAGATGTATATGCATAGCCTCTAGTGGGAAGAAAAAGAAGCTGCCAGGAATGTTTATTTTTAATCCAAATGAAAAGTCAGTCTATTGATTATAGGGATGAACAAGTGAACAAGGAAGAGGAAAACTAGCAGTAGAAAAAACACAGAATAACATTTGCCCACAATGGAGAGAAAGGAACTACATCTTCCGTTTCAGCATGATTAAATATTTTTAGTCTAACATCTTAGATGTAATTGTAACTGATGATGTTCCTGAAATTAAGTAACATATTCATGAAATGTGTTTCTTCCAGTCAAAAGAAAGCATATTGAAGGAAGAAATTTCTGCTTCTGAATGGATACAAACTGTTTAGATGTTTCTAGAGTAAATTGACTGTGTCCAGTAGGTATAGAGAGGGAGATATTTTAGACCTTATTATAGACAGCCAATTTTGTTTTATAAACATCTCCTATCTGTTATTTTGGTGAAATCCACTCCTGCTTTTCAATGTTCTGTGTTTTATTTTTGTATTTACCCGTTTCGTTTTTGTGTAATGTACTGCTGATGGAGTTTCTTGCTTTATAAAAGAACAACTGTATGGTTAACCGATGGCATAAAATGTGTATATGCCAATTACTCCTATAAGCATCTACATCAAAGGCAACTGGGGGGATTTTGTTTTGTTTTTGACCAATTCAAAAATGAATTTTCCAAAAAGAAAAACGATGCTATCTGAAGTCTAATTATTAAGCTAGGTTTTAGAATACTTTCTCAGCAGGTTTGTCACCAGTCATCAGAAATACAATGGAATGCTTTCTTTTTTAAAAAACTTTTTCCGTGTTCTTGTGATTGACACTGAAGTGATTTGCTATTCATACGATCTTAATATGAACTTGCATCAACTTTCCTATATTATATAAATATGGCTCACCCTGAAAAAGATCAAGGTCTTCCACTGATCTCTGTGACTCAGATTGAACTCATGCCATCCAGTCAAGATTTAGCCTGCCCTTTGCCTGAGCTCATGAAAGTGACCCTGTCTTTTATCTGAAATACCGTCTCTTGTGTTTCCCTTTGACATCATATCTTTTTCAATGGCAGTCACCCTTGTAATAGTGCGCTCTTTGAGGATTTAAATGGCATGACTCAGGTTTGTCCAGAATCATGAGACTGCTTTGCTCATTACATTTTACTGTAATCTACTTGGGGTACTTATTGTACATTAATCTGTAAGAAATCATGCTAGCCCTTTCTTTGAAAGTACGCAGACTATCCACAAAAGGCTATTCTTTCAAATGTAAATCAAATGCCATATCATTTTTCAAATGCTAAAGCTGACTCGTGAGTGCTGATAAATTTGTTTGTTATTCAAGTATGAATTATTCATTCAGCCATATTTCTAATCTTGGACAATCCAAGTCCAGTCCACAGCAAAACATACCTAGGGATGAGTTAAAATGGAATACTTCATCAAAAAAGAGTCACATTGAAAAGTCTCACACTTACTCTTCCAATAATCCTCTGGTAATGAATCAAAAAGGATTCAAAATAGTTGCCTATTTAAGTTCTTTTATTTGCCCCTAGGATATTATCTCCCTCACATGTAAGATAAATGTAGACACTGCTGGTTAAGAATATAAGCAGTGTCCTGTTGGATAAGACTCCTGACCAATCTAGTACAGCAGTTTATTCTCACCAAACACACAAGGAATTTAATCTCTCAACAATGACTTTCATTGTCACACTGCCATCAAGACTAATAACTGATCCACACAATTTCAATTAATTGCTTCAAGCCAGCCAACCACGTCTTGTAGCAAATTCTAAAGCTTGACTATGCATTATGTAAAAAAAAACCAACACATTTCCTTTTGACTGTCCTTATTCTTTCAGGATTCAGTTTCATTGGATGAGACAGTTCACTAAAAGAGTTCATAATTGAATCAGAACTCCTTTTCCTCTGGTCAGCCCCTAAAACGTAATTTCATCATACAATATCAGAAGATGCTTAAATCAGTGGAGAATGTTTCAGCGTTGAAACACTGAGAGGTTTTCAATTAAGTATAGGTAGATCTCATTTAGTGACCAAATTGGGATTTGCAACTTGGTCATTAAGAACTTTTTGCTAAGTGAAACCAGGACTTTGCTTTTGAACTTGCTTCAACTTTCCTTTGCCTTACTGACCTAAAAAGGTCATAAATGTGAGGATTAGTCATAAAGTTACATTACTGTCACAATTGTGAATGGTTACTGAATGAGGCAGTTACTAAATGAAGACATATCTGTAACTTCAGGCTCTGGATTGCCATCACCTACCCAGGTAGTAGTTGATCCTTTGAGACAGAAATAGTAGAAGATGGCTTCCTGTATTTGCTGATATCTGTAAGGAAATTCAGTTAGATCATTAACTACACTCTTCATAGTTTAAAAAAAAAGTTAGGAGCCAGTCCTAACTATCTCCTAGATTATATGCAAAAATTGCTTTAGCATTCTTCCCTACTAGTCTGGATTATTGTGCATCAGAATCACCAGAGATACTAAAAATCTGTAATTCTACCACCCAAAGAACACAACCTTTTAGTTCTAACCATGGAAAAACTGGCCTCTGAAAAACTAGAATTAACTATTTCCTGCTTAACTCCAGAGATACAATATCCATTCAAGCTAATTCTCTCAGGCAGCCTTTTGGCACCTTTCAATTCCTTTCAATTTCACTCCCCTTGGTAAAAATGTTATTCCTTACTTAATACCTAATAAATATGGTAATTAATATGTATCGAGAATTGAAATGATCTAAACTAAAATTTTAGCATTCAATTCTACCACCCTGAATTAGATGTTTCCTTGGAACAATTCCTATGATTTGTAGTTTCATAAATAGATAATTTTGCCGCCTTGCATATTTGAAAATCTATCCCAGCTTCATATTTTAAGATAAAGAACAGGGAGAGTGCTTTTGCCATATCAAGCACGTAACATTACTAAAAAGACATTACAGTTCAGCTTGATGCTGATTTTGTTCAGTAAAAAAATGACAATTATGTTATCTTGTAGCAATAGCTGAGAAAAATCTCTATTCTCCCTTATTCCTTCTCCGCAAAGAGACAAGATTATATAAGCTCTGAACGTTCATTGTCAGTCCAGACCTATTCTTAAAGGTAATTACTTGATGTAGGATTTTGATACCCTCAGTGAACATAGAATATTGGATTCGCTACTGAAGTATCCTTTGCTGGCAGGCCAGCAAAAATGAACAAAGAGGGAACAAGTTGAACTTTAAATGAATGAAATATTTTTCTCCATTTTTATTCTGTAAAAGAATGGGATTGTAAATTGTTTCAATTGTAGATAGAAAATTCACACTATTTATTTAAAACATTTATATAGCCACCTATCTTCTAATCAGCTCTGGGTGGCTCCTAATCAAAAGTTAAAGCAACACATAAAATTACATTAAAACTATAAAATTAAACAGATTAACACATTAAAAGATTGAGAATAACAAAGACCTAGTGCCAAATCAAACTTGCAATTATCCAATCTTATCCCAATGCCTGGGGAGGACGGGGACTGGAACCAGGTCTTCAAACTTTTGGGGGGAGGGGGCAGGCTGAGGAACTCTGGAGTTGAAGTCCACAAGTCTTAAAGTTGCCAAGATTGGAAACCCCTCTTCTAAAGGACAATAGCTGCCACAGAAAAGGCACGCTTCCTAGCTCCCATTAGATGGCAATATTTAGGGTTATGGACTAGGTTCTTTCACTAGGAGCATGTCTACCTTATCTGACCTGATATTTTTTTAACTTTACTATTCTTTTGATGAGCTATTGTTTTTAAATCTTCCTCATTGTCATTTGTAATTTCTTCAATAAACTGTGGCTAAACTATGACTGACTACAGTCTGCATCCAAAATCTGGGAAGGTAGACATACAGTACTGAATGTCCTTAATTGTGTCTTCCAAATATGTTTATTTTGAGCTATTTGAAGCTTTCCCCAGCATTGTACACCGTTGATGACAGCACCACCAAATGATATTGGAGGCTGTCGCTATCTGAATCTCTCCAGAATATAGAGAGGTTTCTTCTCTGTACTTATGCAGACTAGCAGATTAGGGAAATCATGAGCTTGCAGATCTTAAGAACATTCCTGTATGTTAATGTATTAATATCATTGGTCCCATTGAATGGAATGGTGTCTTTCACTAGTGCAAAATGCATTTTTGAAGCCTGATTTGCTGAATCCATTTTACAATTCAATTTGAGGATTATGGAATTCTGAATGCCAGCAAAAGTTTTGGAGCAGGCTACAGCTATGCTTACCTGAACAAGATGTTTTGTAGGGATTACTAAGCAACTTTTATTATGTTTGTGAAGTGGTGGCAAGCCAAAGACATTGATACCCCTACACTGGAGTGTCCAATTATGACTGACAGTAGAATTCTAGGAGTTGAAGTCCACAGCTCTTAAAGTTACCAAGGTTGGACATATGTGCAATTGACCCCATAAGGGGAAGTAAGAATGTGCAGCTGGAAACAGGAATAGGGCTTAGACTGTAACAAAAGGAAACAAATAGTATTCTTTAGAAGAATACAGTCAAGATAGAAATCTAGCATTTATTCAGACCCTTAAACACTTGGAATGAAGACATCAAATATATTCTAGTAGTTGTCAGTGAAAATTCTCGGTCATCGAGGTAGAATTGTTTGGAATTTGACTCATGGCAACTGGTCTTGTTTTTGGTTTGAAATGTTTTCCACTTATCCAAGTAGCTTCTAGTACTTGCTTGTGTGTGTATGTGTATTCCTAGCACCCTCATAAACATGAATTTAAGATTCCTTTAAATTCAGTTTAATTGATGTGAGAGATTCCTGTTGATTTGTTAAAAACAGGACTTACACATTCATGCAATTTTCAAATAGCAGAATACTACCAATTTAAGTAATTAAACTATGCCTCCTCTTTTATAAATTAACTTAAACCAGCCAAATGATACAACATAATTCCCAGGATACTGAATTTTCCCAGCAAAATATCTGCCATTACTGTTCATTACATATCAATAGCAAAGATAACCAATATGCAGTGATATTCAGACTCTTTTCACTTTTGTCACTTTTGTTATGCTGGAGCCTGATTCTACAGTTGTTGAAATTCATTTTTTTCTCATTAATCTAGACTCAGTACCCCATAATGACAAAGTGAATACAGAATTTTAGAAATGTCTGCATATTTGTTAAAAAGAAAAATTGAAGTATCACTGGCATAAGTATTCAGAACCTTTGCAACAACACTTGAAATTTAGCTCTGGTGCCTCCCATTTCTCTTGATAGTTGCTGACATGTTTCTACGCCTTGATTGGAGTCCACCTGTGGTAAATTAGATTGATTGGACATGATTTGGAAAGGCACACACCTCTCTCTAGAAGACCTCACAGCTGACAATGCATGTGAGGTCAAAGGAACTGAATGCAGAACTCAGAGCCAGGATTATTGCAAGGTACAGATCTGTAGAAGGTTACAATAAAATGTCTGTTGTGCTTAGAGCACAGGGGACTCCATAATTCTCAAAAAGGAAGAAGTTTGGCACAACCAGGACACCCTTCTAAGAACTGGTCACCCGGTGAAACTGAGCAATTGCGGGAGAAGGGCTTTGATAAGAGAGTTGACCAAGAACCTGATGGTCACTCTGACTGAGCTCCAGAAGTCCTCTTTGGAGATTGGATAGAGTTCCAGAAGGACAACCACCATTGGAGCCCTCCATCGATTTGGGCTTTATGGCAGACTGGCTAGACGGAAGCCTCTCCTCAGTGCCAAACACATGAAAGCCCACTTGGAGTTTGCAAAACAGCACCTGAAGGACTCTCAGACTGTGAGGAACAAGATTCTCTGGTCTGATGAAACCAAGATTGAACTGTTTGGCCTC
>JANHFT010004377.1:453190-465198 GCA_032467955.1 Pseudoxenodon macrops | reverse complement strand
TTTTCATCAACAGGGACTGGGAGACTGGTCAGGGTTGAGGGAAAGCTGAATGGAGCAAAGTACAGGGATATCCTCAAAGAAAACCTGCTCCACAGTGTTCAGGACCTCAGACTGGCTAAAGGTTCACTTTCCAATATGACAACAATCCTAAGCACACAGCCAAGACAACACAGGAGTGGCTTAGGGACAGCTCTGTGAATGTTCTAGAGTGGCCCAGGCAAAGCCCTGACTTGAATTCTATTGAACATCTCTGGAGGGACCTGAAAATGGCTGTCCACCAATGGTCACCATCCAACCTGATTGAGCTTGAGAGGATTTGCAAGAAATAATGGCAGAAAATCCCCCAATCTAGGTGTGCAAAGCTTGTTGCTTCATGCCCAAAAAGACTCAAGGCTGTAATTACTGCCAAAGGTTCTTCAACAAAGTACTGAGTGAAGGGTCTGAGTGTGATATTTCAGTTTTTTCTTTTTAATAAATTTACAGACATTTCTAAGATTCCATTTTCACCTTGTCATTATCGGATACTGGGTGTAGATTAATCAGAAAAAAATGAATTTCAACAACTGTAGAATCAGGCTCCTGCATAACGAAAGTGACAAAAGTGAAGAGGGTATAGATACTTTCTAAATACACTGTACATCATTAGGTAAAGGCGAATAAATAGCAACAAGAGTTACACTTTAGAACAAAGGCTTCTAAATAATATGCACAGTGCTAATTTCTTCCATGATTTTGTCTATAAATAACTGAGTTTCGGTCATTTTTCATAACTCTGATAAATATATGTGTGTCCTCATACTAAACCTTCCCACCATCCACATTGGTATTATAAACATGAACTTAATGGCAGAGAACAACAGAGAAGAAGAGAATGTGGAGCCTAGCAACACATGGCAGAACCAGGAAAAATTGTCCAGCTCATCATAGTGAGATAGTACTACTTAACATTGAAGCATTTAGCATTTGTTTCACATTAGTTCATTACTGCATTGTTTAAAAGGGAACCCTCCATATATAGAGTGAGCAAATTAAATCACACTATAGTTGCAGCATATTAAGATATGAGAATTCCCGCCTTCTTTCAGCTTTCTCTTAAAAATGTATATTATGGAAATTGCTTGAAGGGCTGTTGAGAATGCAGGGAGCATTTTTCCAATATTTGAACTTATTTTCAACTATATAAGATCGCCACGATCGGGGATTCTCGATATGGTTGTTTGGAGTATATTTTTGAACTTTTCCAGGATAATCCTTGCTCCTGAAGCAGTGCATCCATTGATATTAAAGACACTGAGATAATGTGAGGATATGAATCAAATGGTTTATTTATTTCTTATTGGCAGCCACCTAGAAACTGAACTTCAAGGCATGCCCCCCTGCCCCCCCAATGAATCTTTCTGACAGCATGTAGAAAGAGGCTTTGGGGGGGGGCATTTCAGTTAACTGCATTTGACATGCTGAGTAGGGCTAGAGATAATATGCAGGCAGCCCTGGGAGGCTGTCTGAAATGGTGTTCAAGCATTTAATGTAGATAAACTAAGTACGTTATGCTAGCTATCAGACCAGCTTTTTTTCACACACGTGGAGTTCTTTATGCAGAAATGAATAGGAGGAATGTAAGGTTAATTTCTGAGACCTGGTGGTAGACATTTACAAAACTCTAGGATTTGGATATGGAATCTGAGGTCCTCCAAATGCTGCTGTTCTACACTTTATAGCAGCCCCAGCCAGTATAGCCAGTGATGAGGAATGTTGGGAGCTGCCATTCAGAAATGTTGAGAGGGCAAGATCCCACTCCTTCCGCAGACACCTAATCCATTAAGAAGGGGGCTATATAATGAGGGGAACAGATGCTACCATGACAACAGTAGGCATTACTGTTCACATGGTTCATATGAGACACGGCCAAGTTAATGGAAAACTCCAACAATCCTTAGAGTATAAGCTGTTTTCTCAAATTTCAGATTCTAAAGTCCAGGAAATCTAACTCACTCACTCACTCTCTCTCTCTCTCTCTCTCTCTCTCTCTCTCTCTCTCTCTCTCTCTCTCTCTCTCTCTCTCTCTCTCTCTCTCTCAAATTAGCATACATATTCTCTGATATCAACTTGTTGCCTATGTGAAGATAGCTTTTGGAAAGTTTTTAAAAATTTAATTTTAGGGATCTACTGCATTCATGAGAAGAATTTGTAAACAGTAGCTGGATCCAGATTCTGGCATCCATGTCTTCAATAGCAATAGCACTTATATACCGCTTCACAGCACTTTACAGCTCTTTAACCCGTTTACAGAGTCAGCATATTGCCCCCAACAATCTGGGTCCTCATATTACCAACTTCGGAAGGATAGAAGGCTGAGTCAACCTCGAGTCAGTGAGACTCAAACTGCAGGCAGCCGGCAGTCATCAGAAGTAGTCTACAATACTGCATTCTAACCACTGCCACCACAGCTGTAATCCCATCTGCATTGTGTATATGGACATTTTCAAGGCTCCTTATTGTCTGGATTTTATTACTCTGTTGTTAGTTATCAATGCAGATATAACTATAAATACGTATGTTGATGCATGGTACCAGTTCTGTGTTTATTGTACATGTAGAGGAATCCTGATATCCAAAGGTTAGTAGGACAACACTAACAGTGAACTGAAGTTTGTGTAAGAGTGATAGGGGAAAGTTCACAGTATGGTTTTGTTCAGCTGCCGAGTATGAATATTTGAAGTGTGATATTTACCTGAATTCTTCATAGTGTCATGTCTGATAACATGCATACAATAGAAAGGAACACACAAAATATTGAAAATTATAAAATCAACTTGGTAAAAAAAAAAAAAAGTCTAGTTCATGACCTGTAAAGAAATAATGTTTTGTAACTCTTATTAGCTTAAAATAACTAATCTTGCTTTATATACAAGTTTATAATATGTTTAACATATAATAGGGGCTTGAAAGTGGTTTCTGAACATAATTGCTATGAAATTACATTTCTTTAGCTTGAAAGAAGTGTGCCTGACTCTGAAAACCCATTACTATAAAGGTATTTATAGAATAATAGCTATTCCAAGACCAAACAATCTTTAACTTTGCTAGTTATTTATTTATTTTTATTTTTAAAATGGAGCACTGTTTTTAATGTTCCCAGGTATTGCTTTTAAATGGTGTTGGCTTTATTAATTTTATGAAGTTCAACACCCACCACCATTACTCTGATGTCAGCATAAAACAGACAAGCAAATCACGTAAATTATTGGGGCCTTGAAATAAATTTTAGTAAGCAAAGAAACAGCTTATGAAAATAGTTTTATATTTAGCAACTCACATATATTCATAGAGCATAAGGATTTTTTTTTTAACTTCGATTAGAACCAAACCTTCCATTCTAAGGATCTTTTTGCACCTCATTTCAAATCAAATTTAGAATCATCCCAACAATTGATTTTAAATTTAAATGAAAACCAGAAATGTTCCACCTGGTATATCCTTTGGTTCCAGAGGAAGTTTATTGTATTATTTTGTCAGTCATCTATTTAACTTAAGCAAACCTGCCCTAGATCTCAGGGGAGAGCTTTCTAGCATTTTCCATGGTTTACTTAACCATGTTTTATTGAGTGAACAATAAAATGTCTTATTTCTGCGGTAATTATGTTTGGGTAAACTGGTAAGCAACACTCCTTTTAAAATAGATGTGACTATACATATGGAATGTCGGAATGTAGCTGTGATATTCCAAAGCAGATAGTGTGACCTATTGAGGAACAGTGCCTTCTGAGTGAATTTCAGAGAACACCCCAGAGGCTTTCTATATGCAACTCTGTCGACTATATAAATAGTCTATTTTTGGGTTTGTAAATAGAATAAATATTTTCATATTTGCTCATTGAGAATGTAATTGCGATGTGCTTTTTAACATTTTTGCCATATGCGAAAGAAGGAAACAGAAAGAAAGAGATGTGACTGTTTTCAAGTTTTCTGAAAACAGATATAGCTGTGTTAACGGTTACTTTGCTTACATTTTTGTACATTGTCTTTCAAATCATTTTGGAAGCCTGCACAGCCCTACCCATGATGCTTGCTTGTAAAGTAGTACTGTGTGGACTCAGGTGCATTGTGGGAAATTGTGATGGTTCCACCTTTCAAACATGGCATTCCTTTTAAGTCTCCCATCACCTCAGATTAGTATTCTAGGGCAGCCAATCCTTGGCATTTACAAAATAAAATGCCATGTGCTGATATGTGGCTGCTTCTGTATAATTGAGGTAACACAAATAGTCCAGGTGTTAAATTAAGATGCAGGTATATTGCACCAAGTGTTATAACCATCCTCAAATCTGCAAGATCAAAATCCAGGATTAGTTGCTGTCATGGTACATTATTCACTTGGGTCTCTGCTTTTCTTGCCTTGCACTGTTGAAGCAGGAGATACATGGCACATCCAGCCAGCTTATTTAATATGGTTTATTCCAAGATTTGTCTTAATGTGGCTGATCAGAGTTCAAATCAGGAAATATGGATGTATCAGCGGATCAAAGGGACAATTTGTAAATGATCCTATAAGCACTGCAATAATATAAATATTTAATAACAATGCTATTATTGCCAATCAATATTATTTTAGACCACTTAGTTTCTATTGCCATTTAGTGTGCTGGATATTATACATATTTGAAGTAATATGTTTTAGCAATTTTCACTCTTCTCCATTAGTGTTCTCATTAAAATTTGAAAGCATTTCACTGCTTTTTACTTGAAAATTACTGTTGAATTTAGTATGAGTGCGCACATTGATAAATAAATGTAAACTATTGTTTAAACTACTGTTTTTGATACAGAATACATGGAGGGAGAAGAAGAAAGGTTTATTCTGCTTATGATGCCTGTTACTATGCAGTATGTTAAACAAAAAAAAACCTGCCCCATCTTCAAATAATTACAAGTTGCATCTCAGTGCTTTTTAAACTTGGCCACTTTAAGATATGTAATGATTTGTAGTATTGTAACATGCTTATAGCAAGTGGGAAAAGGCTTAAAGAGAGATAACCTGCAGTCTGGCTGCGCTTTCAATGAAATTTTTGTCTGAGCTTTTATTCTGGCATGTGCCAGGATCTTCCCAAGTATTGCTGATAAAGGCTTCCTGGGTTTAGTTCCAAGTTAGATTTCAATATACATGTACTGCTTTTCAGGGGCAATTCTATTCAGCAAATTGAAGGGAATGGTGTGTGTGTGTGTGTGTGTGTGTGTGTGTGTGTGTGTACTATTGGCGTGTTTCCAGAAAAAAAGTCCTGAAAAGCATGAATTATGCTGATGCATCAGAAACATCATATTTTAAAGCGCACAATGCAGCTTTTCAAATGCATTAACATCTACTGCAGCACACCGTTGCAGTTGATGTCAATATATAAACTGCATCTTGGTACTAATTTATATAATGGTAATTAGCAAGCGGTATTTGGGGGTTTGTATATCTCCGTTGCATTTTTTTCTTCATTTTTTGCTTAAATATCTATCCAAAAATGCATGACTTCCATAAATTAGGTTTGTAATGCATTAAGTGTATTTTTGAAACAACTAGATTATGATATATACTTATTCGTCTCTGGTTTTAGTTAAGTGACCATTATTTTTTCATTATAGAATTGTAATTTGGTTTAATACTTTAAACCGAAACTTCAATCTAAGATTTTCAAAAACGAAGCATGAAATATAATCTCCCCAACATTTGCAGATAGTCCTCAATTTACGACCACAATGGAGCCCAAAATTTATGTTGCTAAGTGAGAAATTTGTTAAGTGAAGTTTGCCCCATTTTATGACTTTTCTTGCCACGGTTGTTAAGTGAATCTGGCTTCCCCACTGACTTTGCTTGTCAGAAAATTGCAAAAGGGGATCACATGACCCAGGGACTCTTCAACTGTCATAAATATGAACCAGTTGCCAAGCATCTGTATTTTGATCACATGACCATAGGGATGCATACAACAGTCATTAGTGCAGAAAATGGCCATAAATCACATTTTTCAGTGCTATTGTAACTTCTAATGGTCACTAAACAAACTTGTAAATTGTAAGTTGAGGACTACTTGTACCACTGTGACGTCCTTAAGTGTAATGTATGCATCACATTCAATTGCAAGAACATAAAGAGAAAGGTAGATTGCGCTTATATACTGTACTAAACTATTACCTATTCTAGTTTCATTCAGGATCATTTTTTAAAACCATGATTTATGATCAGTTGTGATTTACCCCATAAACTGTACTTACGTACCATGGCTTAATACAATGTACAAGCCTGGTAAGATTGTAGTTAATAAGGGATTGTAGATAGCCACCAACTTAGTTGGGTTTTCACCGCAACAGATAATCATACTTAATATAATCACAGTTCTTTGGAATGTATTATCTTACTTAGTGCTATAGTTGCATAGTCTTATAGAACTTGAACATAGGTCTCCCTGATCCAAGTACAACGTCTTTATCTAATTAAATTGCTTTGCAGTTATACTTCTTCCCATTCCTCTGAAGGAAGCACTCACTTCAGGAACTTGAAAGTAAACATCAATGCAGTTTGTTTCTGTAGCAAAGAAATTAGTTCTACAATAGTTCTTATATTAATCTCATAGTTATGGAAACTCTTGATTTTCTCTGTCATGCTGACAGGATAATACAATTCGTGGGTGTTCCTCTTCTTTGCTTTGAAGCTGAGTCAATCATTTCTTTTATCCCACCTCCTACTGCACATCCCGAGTTTTGACTCAGCTTTTCATGCAAGAAGCAAGGAGAGGTGCTCCCAAAAAAGAGTTTTAGACCAGGATCCAACTAATAGAAGGAAAATTAATGGTAGCAGAACCGTGAGTAAAAAGTCCAGGCTGTCTCTGCAGCTGGGGGGGGGGGGCGGGGGGAAGTTGTCCCATAGCAAGCCCTTAAAAGCTCCAGGTCTCAGTCTACTGCAGCTTTAAACTGAAAAGCCGAGGCCCCAGGACATCATCTGAATAATAAAGGGGGCTAGAGTCTCTGTTTCAGCTGAGTACACTCATTAATGGACATAGAAAAAAGGTGCAGTAAAGTTCCAGTGTGGGTGAATCTGCCTGCCTCCCAGGGACAAAGGAGACAAACATGGAGGATTACTCCAAGACAGGGGCAAGTGGGGAGGAGCAGGGATCCCCTGCTCTAAGCCCAGCCCGAGAAATGAGCTCAGAAGGGCCCAGAGCAGCTGCAAAAGCAGCAACACTTGAGCTAAGAGGGAAGTCTCTATTTTCCAGTTAGTATTCCAAAGGTGAGGAGAAAGAGGCTTTGAGGGGGCAGAAAGCCATTGATAAAAGTTTTGCAAGAGCTGAAAAGGAGGCGGAACGGAATGGGATTTCCCGCTCTTCAATATTTCAGCCAATAGAGATGGAGCAGCAAGGCATTAGTGCTAGAGCCAGAGCAATCAAACCAAACAATTCTTTGTTTGGGAGAGGATGAATCATTGCCTGAATTGCAAGGAAAGTTTCAGGACTTGGGAAATCAGTGGCAACCTAATCTAAAGAAGATGAGACTGGCACCGGAGGCTACATACACTCCCACAACTGCAGGAGCTCAATCTCCTGCACTTATGAATAAGATGAAAGCTCTAATATCAGAGGCTTTAACACAGGTCATGTCTGAGCAAGAGGATCAGACCAGCCCTATAAACATTGAGAGAATATCAGAACAGGATCACCCCTTACCAGCAAGGGGACCTGGCATTACAAAGGTTTAACTCGTGCATCTCATCCACTCCTAGTGAGGCTTCAATTTCAGGAGAGAAGGAACAAAAGGAGGCAGAATTCTCTGATGAAGAGGAAGCTGTGGAAAATACTCTAGTATTCTATCCATACCACCAAACTCCTTCAAAAGGTGCCCAATATCAAAGGACAGGGCAAAAAGGAACATCATGGAGATAGCAGTTCAACATCTGCTGGAGATCCAGGCCATAGAACCTGTCCCATGGAATGAACAGGGACAAGGGTTTTATTCAGTCCTATTCATGGTGCCAAAGGCTTTGGGGTGGTGGAGAGCAATTTTAAATCTTAAGCAATTAAATGGTGTACAGAAGATTCAAAATGCAATCCCTCCAGGCAATACTGGGGAACATTCAAGAAGGTGACCTCTTAACATTGATAGACCTCACGGAGGGGTATCTATTCATTCCCATTCTTCAATATCATTGGAAATTCTTATGATTCTGCTATGTCGGCTGGCATTACCCTTCCATTCAGGCTATCCTCGGCACCCAGGTAATGGTGGCAGCACATCTCAGGACAATTTCGGTTGGTGTCCAGATACCTGGATGACATACTGATACAGTCATCGACAAGGGCCAAGGCAAAGGAGAACTTGGAAATAGTAATACAAACACTGCAGAAGCATGGATTTTCCATCAACCTAGACAAGAGCTAATTGACTCCAAGAATCAAATGCTACACTTGGGAGCAGTCATAGATACCACCTCATGCAAGTTGTATTTGTCACAGGAATGCCAAAACAGCATAAAAGCATTCACAAATCAGATCCTAACAACCTAAACAGTGACTTTGGATCTGCAGCTCTTAGGCAAAATGATATCCTGAATAGCAATCGTGCCCTGGGCACGCCTGCACACAAGGACATTGCAATGGTTCCTCTTGCCACATGAGAGATCAGGCAGGAGCAATATAGGATCAGAGCTTGGGTTCCACCAAGGATGAGGCAATCACTGTGGTGGTGGAGGTCATAAGTCAAAACCAGAGGGTGTGGCTTCAAGGAGCCAAATCACCTGACCATCACAACAGACAGCAGCCTATTCGGTTGGGGGCCACATTGCCAGTCCCAGATAGCACAGGGTCAGTGGTCCCCAGCGGACCTCAAGAATGACATCAACTGGCTGGAACTCAGGGCAACTCACCTGGCACTAAAAAGGTTCCAAAGGGATGCAACAGGTCGACACATACTCATCTTGATGGACAACATAGCCACAAAGGCCCACATAAACCATCGGGGGACACACACTCCATGCAAGAAGCAGAACACCTGGCTTCTGGGTGGAGAAGCATCTCCTGTCGCTCAGAGCAGAACACATCTCGGGGTCAGCAAACATAAAGGCAGACTGGCTCAGCAGAACAAGAGTCGACCACTCAGAGTGGCGCCTACATTCTGACCTATTCAAGGAGTTGGTGGAAAGATTCAGGAGTCCAGTCCTGCATCTTTTTGCATCCAAAATGAACACGCAGCTGCCAAGGTTCTATACAAGATTCCCAACACCGGGAGTGGAAGGAGCCAATGCTCTCTTCAGCCCATGGCCAAGGGGACTGCTATATGCATTCCCACCACTACCATTGATCCCGAAAGTGATCAGAAAGGTAATGGAGGAGAGGGCAGAGGTCCTGTGCATAGCACCACACTGACCCAGACAGCCGTGGTTTGCAGATCTGGTCAACCTGTCGGTGGCCAGACTGTGGAGGATCCCCATGATCAGAATATCTCTCAGCCAGGGGAATCTACTACACCCAGAACCGCAGTAGCTTCAACTGACCGTCTGGTACTTGAACGGGCTAGATTGGGTCAGCTCAAGTGCCCCACCAGGGTTATTCAGACAATACAGACCTCTAGAAGGCTTTCAACCAACAGGATCTATGACGCCACATGGAGAGCATTCTGTGGTTGGTGTGATAAGGCACATATTGAATCAACCACAGTATCAGTGACACAAATTCTAGTATTCCTACAGGAAGGCCTGGACAAAGACCTGTCTCCCAATACCTTACGTAGACAGGTAGTGGTGATAGCATCAGTCTTGAGCAGTGGGAGGTTGGGGTCCATCATCCCGCACCCACTGCTGCTCAGCTTCCTCAGAGGAACAACCAATCTAAAAAACCCAGTGGTTCATTGATATCCAACATGGGACCTGAAAAATGTTCTGAGAAGATTAATGAAAGAACTGTTTGAACCATTATGCTCCACCAGCTTAAACTTCCTCACCTGGAAGGTGGTCTTCCTCATGGCAATTATTTCTATCAGACGAATATCTGAACTGGCAGCCCTGTTCATAAGAGAGGACCTAAGTATATTTCACCCAAATAGGGATAGTGTTGCGGCTAGATCCCACTTTCCTACCAAAGGTGAACTCCACCTTCCAGAGGGTGCAGGAGATAGTACTGCTGGATTTCTGTCCTAAACTGGTACACAAGTTAGAAAAGTAGTGGCACTCTTTGGACATTAAAAGCGTGGTACATATCTATCTAAAGAGAATGGCTTCTATCAGAAAGATAAAATCAATGTTTGCTTCAATTAGGCCAAGCTCTTTGGGCAACAAGATTTCACCATCAACAATAGGTACATTACTAAGACCTATGAACTGCAGTCATTGCCACTGCCCAGACAAGTGATGGCCCACTCAACCAGGAGCATGGCCACAATGGCAGTGTGTAATACTCAGGCTTCCATTGAGGACATCTGTAGAGCGGCAACTTAGTCTTCTCCATCACCGTTCATCAGACACTACAAGCTGGATGCTTTCGCATTAACGGATGCAGCCTTTGGCAGAAGAGCACTTCAGAGAGTACATACAGTGGCGGGGATCCAGGACCAGACTTTGCCCCACCCTTAGGACATCCAGGTTTGGTATGTCCCATAAATTGTATTATCCTATCAGCATGATGGAGAAATAGTGTTGGTCTTACCTGAACGCTTCTTCTCATTGTGCTGAAGGATAATACAATCCCACCCTGGCGACTGTCAGGTCCTAGGGCCAGACATTATCCGTAACAGCACCGAAACTCCGAAAGTCAATCAATCAGCTTTCCTCAAAACTGGGGATGCGCAGTAGGAGGAGGTGGGACTAAAGGGATGATTGACTCGGCTTTAAAGCAAGGAAGTAGAGGAACACCCATGAATTGTCTTCAGCACGATGAGAAGAAGCGTTCAGATAAGTTCAACACTCTTCCTAGCTGCAATTATACTGTAACTGTTCTCCCATCTGTTCCAATTCTGGTTGTTACTTCAAGACTGGTTGTTACTTCAACCTACTACTTCTCTTAAATGATTAATGTTAAAGTCCTACTTCGAATAAAATGAGAAGGTTTTTCTTTTTTAAAGAAACCTATTATCTGTGCTAAAATAGATCAGATACTAAAACTAGAAGGCAGGCTCAAGTCATTATTTAGCATTGCAAAAGGTTCTGATTCATCATGTGATCAAATACAAGACCCATGGAGTATCATGTGTCAAAGCTTTGATTTTGAACAAATTTGGCCACCTCAAGAGAACAGAGGCATGCAGAAGAATCTGGTCGTACATTTTAATTTTATTTTCTATTTCTGATTAATATGTGAAGAAAAAGGGGGGATGATATGGATAAAGGAGAAAGCACTTTCTATGGTGAAAAATGCAAGCAAAATGAGAGAGAGAATGAGAATTGATTGATTGATTGATTGATTAACGGTAGAGATATTAGATGCTTTACTGATACTGTATCTGTCAGATAATAGCATGGAAAATGTAGAAGCTAGCACATAACCTATTATTGAGTACCTAACAGGGATATTGATTTGAGCCTACTGACCCAGTGAAAGTAAAATTAGAATCACTGATTTGTGTAATTTGTTCATTGTTCATCCTATTCCTCCTTTTGCCCTTTGCCCTTGTTTGTTTGTGAATGCTCGCACTGTGTGTTGTCTGCTTCTACAGATGATGTATTAGAGGTTGGTTCTTTTTCTCAACAGCATTACCCTGCAACTGGACAACGTGTCCTGCTATGTTGTCAAACTCCTCCTCCTTTCACTGCTAGCAAGCTGATTTTGGCACAACAGCCACAGGTTTTTCTGCAGAGAGAGATCCATCCCATTACCTGAAACCATCCTTTCAAATGTTATGACATGTTTCTATCAACTTAACTTTGATTAATGCTATGTTCTGGCTTTGCATAATATATTGAACTACAAGTTAGAGATAGATAGATAGATAGATAGATAGATAGATAGATAGATAGATAGATAGATAGATAGATAGATAGATAG
>JANHFT010004377.1:434820-453090 GCA_032467955.1 Pseudoxenodon macrops | reverse complement strand
TAGATAGATAGATAGATAGATAGATAGATAGATAGATAGATAGATAGATAGATAGATAGATAGATAGATAGATGTTATATGATAAGATAGAACATGCACCGATTATACTCCTAAGATATGATTGACACTATACTCATTTTGTTTCAATATAGCAAGTGGATTTGAACAATATTTATATAGCTTGTCTTTAATTGGTTGAGATATTTTTTATACATTATATTTATATCTTCTCTTTTGTCCAGGTGCTCACTTTCTGAAGACTCATGCATCTTAGATGTAAATGCTAAATTACAGTTGCCATTATCTTCTATTGTAAATGGCTCATTCTGAAGCAAATAACCAAAGATTTGATACTATGTTTATATCTCAGTGCTAGACATAAGTAGTGTGTAGCATCAGTTTTAAATCTGTTTTGTATTATTTTCTTTGAAGAGTTCTCCATAGGAACAGAAACTGAAACAAAAAGGATATTTATTCATGTTTGTCAATGCCTGTGTGCCTGCATATTCAAATTAACTATTGAAGTCTATTAACCACATTACTTTCCGCAGACTTTTCTAGAGCTTGTATATTAGTTTCAGTAAGATTTTTAACACAACTCTTGTTCTTCATCTATCTTTGGAATTTGAAGATTTTTAAAAAATTAATTATTTATTGGTTTTTTTATTTGAAGAAATGAAAATAGCTCATTCTCTTGAATTGATCTTCAGATATTCCAGGAACACTGCTGGTCAACAATTAAACCATAGTTTCCTCAGAAAAGCAATATTAAATTGCTAGTCTAAGTGAACTCTTTCAAGAAGCATATCTGTTATTAAAGAATTGCATAGGGTATAATTAGTGAAGAAATTTGTAAGGCAGCGTTCATATGCCATTCACGGGACTGCTAATTGTAATTTAACTAACTGCTTATTATGATGATTAATTTATTGTTCAGTGTGTTATGCAAACTAAAAAAATTGTTGATTGACTAAACCATGGTTGAAGTAAACAAGAGCGAAGATATACAGATCTCATTGCAGGAGAGGACCTTATAATAGTAACCATCACCTGTTTGGACTACTGATTTGAGGAAAGCTGTCTAAAGGCACACAATTTTGAAACTCCAGTTGGAGTTGTAATGGCTCATGTCCTAATTGATGTTAGTAGATCTGTGTTTCAGGCCCTTAGTAACTGTCAGCTTATTTCCAGATTCAATTTTTTAAAGAGTTGGTTTTAACCCTTAAAGTTCTCTTAAGATTTTGCAAAAATGCATTGTCAGCCATCCTCCTTAAACTCTTTTGATATAAATAACACCGGAAAAAATGCTGGTGGTTGTCTGCCATCAGGAAATCAAGGAGTCTCAGATTAGGAAGAGGTACTTTCTCCATAGAGAGGTGGATCCAGCAGCCAGGAATGGGTTAACTCTGTCTTAGCCAATCAGGACTGTTTACATATAAATTTCGCCTCCTTGCTCATCTTCCCGCTTTTTATGACTCAGTTCTAGTTGGACAAGTCGTGTAGCTCATTCATTCCTGAATGCTAGAAGTTGTTATTTTTGTTTAGTAATACTTGATTGTTAGTGAAGAACTCTGGTTTTAAAATGAGGGATGTTTTTTTCTGATTTATAATAATAATTATTATTATATAACTACAGTAGCTATTTTATTTTATTTTATTTTTGAACTGCTGTGAGTTCCATGACTGTGTGGAGGTCTTAAAGCCCAATAAATAAATAATTGTATAAATAAATCCAGCTATTCATTTTTATTTAAAGCATTTCCAGTTTTCCTGTTCCAAAAAGCGTCAATAACAAATAACATACCGTAATTGGTTAAGCATGATCTTCAACATAATATAAAGCTAAGTAAGATATTCCCACAGAAATATCTGAGATTACATTTGTCTTTGTATAAAGTGTTTTGCATTAACATGAAAGAACACTTTATTTTTAATTGAGCTGATTTTTTAAATAAAAAGATGGAACAGATTTTTCAGATGCTAAAAATGAGAAAAGTCTTGTTTGGAATTATATAGCAGAGTATAATCCAGTAGTGTAGTTTCTTATGCAAGATAAAGCCTGGCCTCTTCTGCATCTAGGCTGTTTTGTGTGCTCATTTCCATTATTTGCTCCCCAAGAAGTTCCATTATATGTAAACTTCTACACAAAATTATAAAAATAAATCATACTAACAATGATTTTTAAGAGCTGGCTATGCATAAGAGTGGGTGAAACTGATATAAAATATTCCCTTCAGTTTACTTTCCTTTATTGGACTACTATACAGTTCTTTGCAAATTGGACAACATGCTATTACTGGAAGCTTCACATTCATGAACTAGTGAAAAAGTTTGTAACACTTAGATATTATCCGTTATTATCAGAGATAACGGATTGAATAGAAGGATTGGCTATGGGGCTAATAAGAACATGTGATTTAGTTTATTCTGACTTGTTTAATTCAAATTTATTCCTAAATAGTACTTTAGAATTAAGTTTTGTAATCAGTGATAATTACAGTCCATGCAGTTGGCTCCTGCATATTTCCTGATCCTTCCTGCCTTGCTCGCTAACTCTGAAACCTGCGCGTTTATTCAGAGATAAAGTAATATGATCTACAGTGAGTTTCCCTTTACTGTACACTGTTTGGCCAAATAGTAGCAATAAACCAAGAGGTTTACCACTTGAAGCCCCGGGGCAAGATTGAATCTAATGATCGATGTCAAGACAAATGTTATAGTAAAAGCGCATTTGTAGTACATCTGGATCCTGAATGAAAGGGCTGTATGCCCTCTTGTGGCTAGCCAGAAAATAGTTTTAGATTCCATAAGTACCTAAGAATCCTCTGTGCCACGGCAAACATTACTAAGAGTTTTGCCAAACAAGACTTTGGTTATGCAATCAGTTTGCTTCTTTCATGGAATCTTCATCCCCCCCACACACATGCCAGTCCCTGAAGTTTACCCGTTTCTTTGTTTTGTTTTAATTCTACCACACACAAAAATGCATGCTACAGATGGAATAGTTGGATAAAAATTGTTTTGATGGGATAACATGGGAGTTATCAATCGTCACCTTCGTGCCTTAGTACTTGATAAAACTGGAGAATAAGTCAAGTAAAAAGATCAAAAAGTGCTCCTTTACAAAGAAAAAAATTACAGTGGTTGGATTTAACTTAGAAGGCCAAGTATAGGAAATATGATAGGAATGTATACAATTATTACATAAGAAAGTTACTGGGAAAACACTCACTTTCTCAAAAGTATAGAATTATGGGCCAACAAATAAATCTGAAGGGTGAGAGAATCAGTACAGACACATTAAATATTCAACCCAGCACATACTTATACCATGGAATTCGCTATTGTAAGATGAAGTACCGCCCAACATAAATTGGATAAAAGCCTAGATTAGACAATTCATGAAGGATAAATCTACTAATGGCTTCTAATTATGATAGATGTATATGCTACTTCAAATATTGGGGGGCAGTTGTTTTCTGAACATCAGTTTCTGGGATAAGGACAAAATGATTATTTTTGTCTTGCTTTTGTGGGCTTCCCATTGCCTTCTGATTGCTCCTTGGAGCTGCATGCTGGACAGATGGACAGATGATCTGACCCTTTACTGCTTTTTACAGTCTTTAAATCTCTTAGGCACAGTAAAAAAATAATTATTACCATTGTAGAAATCCATGTCAGAATTCAAACTCGGTGTTTAAGAATTTGTGGAATTTGGCAATTAAAACACCATTAACAAAAATATCTAAACTTTTACAAGTCTTAGCTAAGTAAAAATCTTATAATTGTTTAAAATTCCCATTTTACCAATTCATTTTCCATTTGGATTATTTCTTAGGAAATGAAAATGGAACCTTTATAGTCTGTACTAATGCTTTGATCTTATTCTTTATATAAGCTGAGAAAAGAGAATTGTTTGATTTCCCTTGAATATATTGCTAGTTCAATTGACTTGGGGTGAAATACAATTATGAGATATTATTGGACTCTAGAAATTAATTTTCCAGTAGAATCATAAGAGCAGTAAATAGTAATTAACCAGCGTATCACAGGTGCTGCTGTACTAACTGGAGAGAAAATACACTTAAGTATATGGGATTCAGGCTCCCTCTATTATGCTATATTTGGCCATGATTTGCAGGGAGAAATCTCTTTTATTCTTTTATTTGCCAGCATGAGTGAGGCAGTGGCTTTCTCAGAATGCTCCCCTCAGATACTCATTCCATTTTGCCTCTATCTTGGCTTGTGCAAGGGAGCCCTTTGCAGAAACACATAAAAAGAAACACTAATAGAAGCTTTCACAAAGAAGCTTCTTATGAAAATGAAAGTATCGGAAGTACCTAATAAAGAGAGAAGATTCTTGAATGGCAAAGTCTTTGAAGCTTAAAGTACTGGACAAAATCATGTATTGCTGCTTGTGTGTCTGGTGATAACCCAAGGCCAACTGTGTGTTGCTTTATCATATACAAATTAGTGTATGTGACATTTCCTATTTGAATACATATATACCATGACCATGAAGGTTTTATTACAACTTAAAGAGCTAAATATATATATATATATCAGAGAATGAATTGTTACATAAATTGTCAGTGTGTACAAAAGATCATGGAATAATAATAATGGCATATTATGCTTCAGTGGATGATGAAAATGAAAGATTCCCAGATGAGTTTTGGCAAAACTGCACAACATTCTGAATAAATGTGTTCTGGGAAAAAACATAGATGGGTGAATGAATCGATGGATGGGAATGAAACAAAGAAGTACTTAAACAGTGAGTCAGCCATTCAGAGATCTAAGAATGAATCAGCAGTGTGACTGGCATCTGCTTAGGAAAAGATACTATTCGTTTCACTAAGTGGTTTAAGTATGTTTACTCCTGCGTACATGTGGCAAAAACTTAAAGGCATGCTGGATTTGATTGTTTATGGTGAAAGATTAAGAGGATTAGTGAAGAATGCAAAGGTGATAAAAGTCTTGGTTAGGCAAGTAATTTTTTTGATAGGGTCAAGAATGGATCTTGATATAAGATGGAAAATGAAACAAATACCAGAAGTGAATATACTGTGCATGTTTTGTATGAACATTGTTAAAAAATAAATTAATCCACTGAATGAATGGAAAATGATCATAAGGCAATAATTCTCAAACTGTGACCCTCCAAGGCGGGGGGAACAAGGCAGTCCACCGTAATTTTCCCTTTATTACCCTTATCACCAGTTAACTGGCTTGCAGAAGTGGATCAGTGACTGAAATATGATTCATTGAAGCCTGCACATGAAAATAAAGTTAAGAGTATAAGTATAAAAATTCAGACAATTAACAGTAGTGAGTAACACTTGAGTGCAGGTAACATCCCATATGTGCTAAATGTAACTGAATCCCAAAATATGATCATTATAAAATGAGATTTCATTGGATCTACTTACCCTCAATTATGGTCTGACAGTTGGAAAAATCCTTATTTTTCTCCTATACAAAGGAAAAAATAAGGGGTGAGTGCAATAAGGTCAAGCATTTCTGAGGTGTTGGCAAAATCTGATTGGAAAGGTACATGAGGTGACAATATCCACAAGTTTTGAAGCACAGTTATGTAAATATGTGGTGTTCAAATTTTTGCTTTGTGGAGTCGTCTCTGAGGTTGGTTGGTTGGTTGCTTGCTTGCAAACATTTCATTACCCAACTAGATAACATCTTTAATGCTAGAAGGGAGTGGGTTTTTTCCTCTATTTATATATGTAACTTGCCCTATCAGTTTTTGGTTTTCAGAAGGTCATTGAGAAATGTACGAAAGTGAGAGAGAAAAAGTTTTATTGCATCTTTATTCATTTAAAAATAGTACCGTGTGTAATAAATAGGCTTGAATTACAGAATGTTTTGAATGATTATTTTTCAATGTATAAAGAATGCTTAGGATGATTATGATTAGGTATATTAGTCACTGGTGTCAATGTATGTGCATTTTGCATGCAGATGACACTGTGCTATTGGCCGACAATCCTAATTGCTTAAAGTTAATATTAAATGGGTTGTATGAGGCAATGAGGAACATAGATCTGTTTCAAAGAACAAAGTACTAGTTTGACAAGGAAAATGGAATGTTTACAAATTACACACATATGGTGAAAAATTAGAGTAAGAAGATGAATGTATATATGTACCTTGGTAGAAAGTTTCCCAAAAGAGAAAAAATGGGATATTTTAAGACATGCAAATATTGGTAGTAAGATAATATAAATCTTTTTGTGAGCAATAATTTTGAAAAAAGCAGAAATAGCTATGTATAAGTCACCTAGTCATGTGCGAGTGAGAGTTAGTATAATGTAAACATAAAACTAAATAATGCAGTGGGAATTGGCTACTTAAGTAAATACATGGATGATGAAACAAGGAAAGGTGGGGTCAGAAAAACAAGGAAGCTGAAGGACTGTGGACTTAATAGAAAAGTGACTGACCAATGCGAAAGAAATACATTGAAGTAGCTTAGTCAGATAAAGAGAAGGACCAAACACAAAGTAAATATATGAAGGAAGAATGAATGGATCAAGAGAAAAAGGAAAAACCAAGAAAACTGTGTTTGAATTAAGTTGATAAAATTCTCAGGAACAAACAAAAGAAAATTGTAGGAAGCTGCATGTGTAGTCAGAGCAGGCAAAGGGTGCTATGGAAAGAAACAAAGTTGATAGATTAAGTAATTGTGTCTTTTTAAAATTAGATTTACATTTCCTTAAAAACAAATATCTTGCTGCCTACCTTTCATTTCTGTTGCCCATTACTTCTGTCTTTTTTTCTAGCTTTGTATAATATAGTTTGCCCCAAAAGGGAATAACGTGACATATATGAATGAATATGCATGCACGCACGCACATATACATATATAGTACGTACACACATTTTTCTTGTCAATTCTTTCATATTAATCTGACCAGATGTAACTCCAACAAAAGAAGTGCACCAAGCACTTGGGCAGTATATAAATGACATAGATGACAGACAGGCAGGCAGGCAGGCAGGCTTTAAATTGCAAATAAACCATGATACATTGAATTTTGGAGGAAGCTGTGGCCATAAACTTAACTGCCTCCATTCATGTATCTATTCAGCTAGACATTACTATGTATTTGCTTTTTGGGATTTACTAAGAACTGTAGTTTCTGAATCTGAATTTATGCTGTATTGTCATACAAAAGAATTCATAGGCAGATACAATTTTTTTATCCTTTTGCAGAAAATTTGTGATACATGAAATCCTCCTAAGGTTTAATGTTTCTGCACTTAAACGATATAGGTTTTTGCTGCATGTTCAAGAATTCTTCAAAGTATTGAGTCAGAGAGTTAGCTTACATTAATATAGGGCCAGAGCTTCCTTCCACCATTGCTCCAGATCAAAAGATACCATTGCACAGAAAACCAGAGGAGGACAAGCCTCACCCTGGACAATGTGCCATTGTTCTCCTCTGTCTGCTATATATCCTTCGCCACTGAGGGGAGCGGTTCACAATTATGAATGAGCAATGCCACAATTCCCATGCTTCACTTGTACAATATTTAATTATCAATGCATTTATACCCCATATTTCTGGGATTTTTATCCAATACTCAGGACAAGCTTACAATAAACATATGAAATAGAAAGCAAAATTAATGCAATTAAAATTATTAAAATTATTCACAATTATATTTATAGAATATAGACGAAAAACCAACATATTTATTTTTAAATTTTAATAACCAGAGAATGCCAGGGAATAGCAATCATGTGGGTGAAATTCATGAATCAGATAACTACATTTTCTTGGGGGAAAAGATGAAGTAGATGAATGCTGTTTAGAAACTTGCTAATAACTGAAATTTGTTTTAGCTTTATTGTCAGTTCATCTTGTATCGTTCCAATTTTAGTATATGTGCTGCCGAAGTGAGCACATTGTCAGTTCATTTTATAGTTCTTCTAAGTCCAATCCAAAATTAACAGTTCAAATTCTAAATCCTCTGTAATTTAAAGTTCCTCATAGTTGAAATCTATTATATTCTAGAGTATTCTTCCCATTATTATTTTTTTGGTAAATAAAGGTTATAATCTACCCTGGGATTTTTTTGTGTTAAAATAACATTCAGCTGTTAAGGAAAATGATTTTTATTTGTTTTTGTTTTTTTTCATCCAACTTGGGACAGGATCATTAAAGCTGAACCTAGCATGCATTTAACTGGAAACAGTTTTTAATGAACTGAATGGGATTTTATTATGTGTAGATATGTATGAAACTTGAAATTTTAATACGGTCAAAGACCAGCATTGCACAATGCCATATATATGTTGAAGATGTTAATACTGTACTGTCATACATTGATTCCTCCAACATTTTAGACTGCGCACCTGATCAAACCTCATTTTTTTTAAATGTCAATAAAATGCTTTGATGTTGATTCTTGATTATATATTTTTATGTTGATTTACTATGTTACTTGCTAAGAATGTATTGCATATGACATATATTTCTTAATCAGGAAAAGAAAGAAAGGTAGAATTATGCGCAGAACTGCTTCTGTTTTTTTTGTCTGTTGTGATTAAGAAACAACTAAAAGTTAGAGGCACTTTGCAGGAACCAAATGCATGAGGTATTTCCGTTTTAACTTAGTTTGGCTCATTGCATTCAATTAAAGTTGCTGGAATTTGATGTAATGTTAGATAAACCATGTTCTGTTGTACTGTACTAATCTGATCTTGCTTTGTGGACTCTTTCTTCACAGAAGCAGGAAGATTCAAATCCGGAATATTCCTCCACATTTACAGTGGGAGGTAAGGGATAAGATTAATTATTTTCTGCTGTCTATTTTCCACAAATTATGTATAAGTATTATTTTTACTATTTCTCTATAACATTATCCAGGATATTATAATAGGCGTACAGAAGATGAAGTACTTGTTATAATTTGTATTGACTCAATGTTAGTAGTATAATCAAAAAAATACAAATTTGAAACCTTTAAGCTAAAATGGTCCATTGTGGTCAACACAGAAGTATTCTGATTTCAGGAACCTCTGGTACGATCAGAACAGCTTTGAGACATTTCTGTAAGATCAAAGTAACCCATTTAAAATTTGAAACACTGTATATGCCTCTGTTTTATGTTCAATAGTTAAGCATTAAATGACATTGTTCTAATATACGTCTCAGAATAGGTGTTATGAGCATACTTTGTCAAATTATCTGTACAACTTTTGCTGCCTCTATTACTTTTTATATGAGTCAGTTAATTCAATCTTGTTCTGTTTTAGTTGTGTTTCATATAGTAGGCTAACAGAGTGTGAATTACAATTGGCATTTATATGTGATGAATGCTACTTCCAAATGTACCTCAGCCACAATGAGGTCTTAAAACCATCAGTTTCCATTGGGGCATCAAATAGAGGAGTTCTAGTTCAATGTTAGAGCACATGCCTTGCATATAAAAGATCCCAAATTATATTTGTGTCATCTCTAGGCTTTTCTAAAATTTGAGTGAACTGCAATATCAAACTAGATGGAACAATTATTTAACCGGAGAGAAGGCCACTTGTTGCAGGAATCCTGTCACTAAATTTTAGGCTTTTAAAAAGCTGTCCATAAGTGCAGTTATGAAACACAGAGCAGTTTATAGATTAACCAGGTTGATTGTCTTGGTCTGCTTTCTTAAGTTGGCTCAGTCTGTGGATCATGCTTGGGCAGCCATAGCTTGAGAATGAAGTCTTAATGTATCTGGAAAGCATCAGTTTTTAGAAAATGGATCTGTAAGAAGATTGTTAGTGTAATTTGTGGCTTCTTGTTTCCTTAGTATTATATTGGAAAGACGTCATTAAACCAAAGGATGAGTCAGTATGATTAACTTCCATAGTCTTGGAGTCCTAAAGTTATAAAAAGATACCTTCAGAACGCTGGTGGGCTCTGCTTCTTTTTGCTGCCGGTTCACTCAGGGTTGCGCTGTGTGTGAAGTGCACGCAGCAATAAAAAACTAGCTTCTGTGCATGCGTAGAAGCAAAAACTAGCTTCTGTGCATGTGTAGAAGCAAAAATTAGGTTTTGTGCATGCGTAGAAGCAAAATCCAAGATGGCGGTGCCCACAGAGACACCGATGGAACTGGCTCCGTGACGTCACCGCGGAGTTACTACCAGTTCTATAGAACCAGTAGGAACCCACCTCTGCTTCAGAGCACAGGTTGATAGAGGAACATTTGGTGATGGAACCTTTTGTATCAAATTGTCTCAATTGCAAGACTAGATTATTTTTCCACTCTGGGTATAGGAGTTGGCTGCAGGGATGACTACATGTGAGTGTTTGTTTTTCTTAGTCATCATTATCACAAATATGATGATGTTACTCATTAGAAGGACTGTTGTGCTGCTTTTATATAGAGGCTATTGTGCTAGTAAAATGACTCGCTGGCAATAAAAATCAGGTGATTGAATTTCTGCTTTCAGGTATTGGTTGAAGGGAGCAGCTTAAATGTTTAATTCTGGGAAAGGGGTTTGCCTGGCAATCTGTGTCGGGCAGTTGGGAAAGAATGAAGCATCTGTAATGGTGTCTTGCCAAAGTGACTATAGATGTATCTTTATTGATTCACATCGTCTCTAATATTTGTTAGTATCTATTCCTGCTTGTGCCATGAATAAGTTTGATTTTATGCATCAGGATCCCCAGTTGTAAAATATGTTGCCACTAACTAAAAAAGATGTCATATCAGACTTTGTCTGTGGGATTGGAAGTAATTTCAGCATAACTAGTGTGGCTGACTTAAAGTAGAAAGTTGAGTGCTTCTTTGCTAAATCGTTGGAATATCCTGGTTACCTGAAAATGTGAATTGCTTTGGTGGTTGCTTTGTTTACTGTAAATTTCTGTACCCTTCTTCCAAAGCTTTCATTGTTCAGTGTGGTTGTAGAAAACCACACTGGGTCTTAATTGCGCAGTATCCTGACACAGCCTGGCATCTTTTCTGTCACTACTTTTTGCAAGATAGAATAGCTTCTCTCAACTTGATGCCCTTCTGATAAATTGGAATGTGATTCCCACAAAAACTCAGTTTACAGTAATTGAACTCTAATGCAGGGGTCACCAACCTTTCAGACCTCAGGGACCACTAAATTCATAATTTTAAATCCCACGGACCACTAATATGCATTTAAAAAAAAGATAAATAGTATTTAGTACAATATAAAAAATGCAAATAATTTTCCTGCGGACCACCAAATTTTCTCCTGGACCATCAGTGGTCCACAGACCACCAGTTGGTGACCACTGCTCTAATGCATCTGGAGAGCCAGTTTGGGGAAAAAATAATTCAGGCGATTCATATATTCAGACATATAGACGTATATCTATATGTCTCAAGCTAAGGGAAGGCATAGCTTTGATTCTTATATTCTGTGGAAAACTAGAAATTTGATTGGTTTGTTAGCCTAGCATAGGAATGCATTATATTTTTCAGCTCAAAGACTGCATTAGACTTAGTGTGGAAGAGAAAGACTGATATACTAAACTGAAGTGTGTGCAAGACGATTCATAGGTTTTATGGAGTGAAATAGGTGTCTTTAATAAACTTCAATTCCTTCCTCCCACCCAGCAAATAAAAGTCAAATCATTGGTTCTGCTCATTATAAGGCAGTCACATATTGATCCCACCAAGTCCTTTTTGTACCTATATACTGTCTGTACCTGGTCTATCAGCTGCACTTAATTCCCTTCAATATCAGTGTAGATTGGGAATTCATCTAGCTATTTATAAAACCCTGAGAGCAGGGCTGTCAAACTCCCGGCCCACAGGCTGGATGTGTCACGCACTGGCCATGCTCACACCTGGTTTAGTGAAGGAGGGAAAAGTCCTGATATGTCACGTGATGACGTGAGTTTGATTCCCCTGCCTTAGAGCCATTATTTTATGAAAGTCTTTTTTTTAACTATATGAAACCAATGAGAAAACAAAGAGGAACAGAAAAGAAGTCTGCAAAATTATATCCTAAAAAATTACTTCAAAACGTTTTTATCACGTTCCTCTTATTTCTTATCCTTCATTAAAAATAGAATAATTCGAAAGTTGATTTCAGTCATCTTAATCAAACAAGTATCACTTTCCATTCTGATTGCTAATAAAGGTACCGTATTTTTCGGAGTATAAGATGCACCTTTTCCCCCTCTAACAGAGGGTGGAAATGTTGGTGCGACTTATACACCGAATACAGCAATTTTGGCCTCCTGAAGCCCCGCCCCTGCATGCCATTGTTGCAAAAAATGGGCCTGTTTTTTCTCAAAAACAGGGTGCATAGAGGGTTTGGGAGGTTTGCAGAGCGTTTCAGTATGTTGGGGGAAGGCAAAAGCTCCCCCATTTTTGCGAAAAATGGGGGTGTTTTTGCCTTCTCCCAGCCCTCAGAAACAGTCTGCAGGCCTCTCAAACCCTCTGTTCATCCTGTTTTTTGCAAAACAGGTGGAAAACAATCCAATTTTGGTAAAAAAAACAGGGTGTACAGAGGGTTTGGGAGGCCTGCAGATTGCTCCTGGGGCCAGGGAGGACAAAAACTTTTTTTCCTTACTTACCTCTTTGAAGGTATCTTATACATTGTTGCGTCTTATAGTCCGAAAAATAAGGTAACTAGCTAATTGATCTTAAGTGTGGTTATTTACACAAATATAATAGTGGACTTTTAATAGTGGAGGCAATTGAAGTTGTTTTGGTTAGGAGGCATTGATAGCAGCTGTTAAAATTCTAGACTTAACTTTCTGTTCTGAATAATTCCAATAAATATTGAGAATAAATGATTAAATGATTGACATAAACAAGTAACAAATCACATATGGTGTAAAATCAAGCATTGATTTTGATATTCTTCAGTGTTCAAAAACAGGTAGGTGGATTGGCACCTCCAAACTGTGAATTGTATTACCAATCTAGGTGCTTGACTTGGATGACAATGATCCTATTGCCTTATGGCTCAGACACCTTTATGGAGAAAGTAAGGAACATCCAGATGGTCTAGATAAATATATCTGCATTCACATAAACAGTTCATAAGAAAAATGTGTGATATTAAGAAGAGCATATTGAAAGTAGGGATAAATACAGAAAAAGAATCACTCTAGATCTATTCCCTCTTGCTTTTTAATATTTTAATATTTAACTCTTATTAAATGTTTATTTTCATGTTGAGAACAGCAAAAGTAACTTTACTCAGTGGAGAAATGAGCCATATAGATTTGATTACTAATAAGTCAAAGAAAATATTTTTGAGACTCTTGCAATGACCTACATAACTGATTTCAATATCTTTAAATATTCAATCTATATATCTTTGTTTTAGCAATGCATTTGAAAAAAATACCCCACTATGTTCTGACTAACAAGCCAGTGAAGTGTGGGCTGGACAGCATGATCATTAAGCTTGACAATGTATTGTAAATGTTTTATGCACCAAAGACAAATTCCTTGTGTGTCCAATCACACTTGGCCAATAAAGAGTTCTATTCTATTCTATTCTATTCTATTCTATTCTATTCTATTCCAGTCCAGTCCAGTCCATAACTAGAGTAGAGGTATACTGAGATGATCCATAATAATATGTGTCCTGAATTCCTGGAGTTTAAATACCTAGATAGGCTAAACCACTTTGCCCCAAAATGAGATTGTAGAAACTGGAATGTGCTTAACTTCTTCTCATTGTCTCAACTTAGCATGCTTTTTATTTAAAAACTTTTCCACTTAAAAATTGAATGTAGTGTTCTTAGAAAACCTAGAATTGTAATGAAGGTATAACACTGGGCAAAGAAAGAATCTCCTGTAAACCTACACTCTTTTATAGTTTTATACTAAGTTACTAGGTTCACTATTTAAACTTTTCAAGACAGGGTTGTAGAACCATAACTAGAATGAAATAACCCTATCCTTCCCACATATTTCCTTGCTGCTGTTAGTAGGTTCTCACTCTATCCTTGCTTCAGTCATTAACTTTTGGGCAAATGGAAGACCTTGTTGTCCAATATTACTGAAGCAGGAGGAAGCCAAGATCTGGCCTGTGTCCAGTGATGGTGTCATGAGAATGGAAGCGCAATAGTTTATTCAATTGATAGATCTACAGATATGCCTGGAATTATAATAGCCTCCATAGACCAGTAATTTCTGTATCTGTCTTGTTGGGTTGCAGAACCAAACTAGACAGTTATGGAGGTGCAGAATAGAAGCTGTTTTTGCCACCTTGGCAGAAGATTAGAAACAGGAAAGGTAGAAGTGTCTTTGCTCTTCTACCCTTTCAAGTGTCTTTGGATATTATCAACCATAATACTCTTCTGAACCATCTGGCCAAAAAGAAATACTCTCATTTTCATCAAAGTTCTAACTCACTTCAAGTATCAGCAATAAACTTGATGTGGAAAAATAAAGTCATGTTTAAACGAAACAAGGTAGATGTATCTGATCTACCAATGCACAGTTAAGGGAATAGGAGGTCAGTTTCATGGAATTCTATATTAATATTCAGCTTAAAGCATTCTAATTCAACTAAAAAAATTTTTTTTAAAGCTCAGTCCATTTACATTATAATGGATCACATGGTAATGGATACAATCTTACGACCATTCCTCCTTCTGATTTAAGCATCCAGTTTACAAAAGCCCGGTTTAGCAAAGGGGAAAAAGTTGTGATACATCACATGACGACGCAGTGACGTTGCAAGTTTGAGACCCCTGCCCTACTAGATCAGTCACCTTGATAATGACTTTAGAAAGTAGAAAGGAACTTAATGTCTATTATTACTATTGCATTTCTCCCCAGCATTTGTATTATATAGCCATGGTGCCCCTCTGAAATGTTGGTAATTTGGGATTTATGGTGATTTAAAGACGGTTAAAGATGGCATCTGGTTGGGAAACATTGTCTCACTATCTTGGATTTATTACATTTGTGGCTCTTCCTCATAGTGTAATAATAGCAGCAGAGGCCTAAGAAACAGAAGTCATGAGAGGAGATGGCTTCCACTGTGACCGTTTCCAACAGTTTCCATACTGTAATTGTCAGTTCAATCAAGTTGCGCCGCATTGGCAAACCACTTTGGTAATTACAGTACATTGCACTGTGACAGAAATTATATTTTCATAACACAGCAACATGTATCTGTTATATTTTCACAACAGATAATTTTTTTTATTTTATCTTCTGGTATACTCTGTTAGCAT
The DNA here is from genome assembly GCA_032467955.1 of Pseudoxenodon macrops. Taxonomy (NCBI): domain Eukaryota; kingdom Metazoa; phylum Chordata; class Lepidosauria; order Squamata; family Pseudoxenodontidae; genus Pseudoxenodon; species Pseudoxenodon macrops. The sequence goes on along the minus strand of JANHFT010004377.1, from coordinate 437,896 downwards.
TGGCCCAAAGTATACTTTTTTCTCATTGCTGTGCAGTTCATATTTGCAGCCTTTTTTTTTTTTAGAATAGTGAACTGTAATGAATAAGAGTACCCCACCCCAGTATTTTCAAATCATCTGGAAAATATTAAGGTGATTTCTGTTCGTTAAACACTGCCATTTGGCTGATTAAATCACATAAGCCCTCTGGAGTCCCATCAGATCTCAGGTCTGTCAGCTGTGTTTCAGATTTTTGGAATCAAAAACATTTATATCTGCATAATTACTCTTGTTGTTGTTGCTCCTGCTGTTGTTTAAACCATTATCTAGAATTCTGACCAAGAAATGCTTCACTATGTATTAGTCTATTCCATCCTGGAACATACCAGTCAAAATCATCCAAGAATGCTAGAATAGGATATTTTAGTTCAGTATTAATATTTTGCTATTTATCCAAATAGAAATTCCTACAATAAAAGGATGAAATCCTCAATAGTAGCAAAGGTGACATATTTTGTTCTGCTTTTTAATGTTCAACAAATATCTGTTTTTCAAGGCAACACCAATTTCTCCATTTTAACACATCAGGGGGGAAATAAAATAATCTATGCTTCATTGTTGCATTCCCCTTTCGATTTGGAGAATATAACAATGAAACAGATTATTTTATCTTCTGCCTATCGTCCCCTATTTCAATTAGCTATCCTCAATGACAAATATTTCATAATTCTACAGCCATTATTATTACATTTAGTGTGAGCGTGAACCATCTGTAAGGTAATCATATGGAGAAGTCTAAGGTTCATTATCTAGGTTGCGTATTTGTACTGTAGAATAGCTCATGAAAGCAAAACTGAAGTCTGCCCTGTGCTTCAAAAGAGTCTACAATTAGCCCTTGATAAACTTCTAACAAAAACCAGCAAACTGCATGCTCTTTACGTACAATAAATGCATCAATTCAGAAATATATAACAGCAATAGAAAATAGTAGAGAAGTTTTCAGCACCCCTAGGAATATCAGAAACTGCCTTAAAACTCAAATTTTAACTCAACATTATTTTATCTGGTTAACCCAGTTTATTTCTCATCACATGCTGCATTTTCTAAAAATCATGGGCCAGCATTTCAGGATTCCTCTCCAGACAAGGAGAGGACTTGAGACCATGCACAAGTGCTCCAGATAGTTGTTCGAGGTCAGAAGCCCACAAGACAGTGGTCTCTGGTAGGTTTGGTCCTCTGGGAGATGAGGGAATGCTAGAGGTGGGTTCCTACCAATTCAGACCGGTTCTATGAAACCGTTAATAAGTTAGTGGCCCAGTTCACTGGAACCAATAGTGACCCAGGTCTGTCACGCCCCCGAGCTGGTTCTCTTGACGTCACCATAAGTGCTGCTATCTTGTTTTTTGTTTCTGCGCAGAAGCCTTTTTTAGTACTGTGCATATGCGCACGCAAAGCACGCATGTGCATGCAGCGCATCCCTGAGCGAGCCGGCAGTAGCAGGATCCAGAACCCATCCCTGGGTTTTACAATTAAAAGAGAAGAATGTGGTTTACTAATGTAAAATGGATCAAAATACTTTAACTGTACATATTGAGCGATATTTGTGAATGACACAATTGGAAATGGGCAATGGATGATGAAAATGACCATGTTTAAAAAATATTATAAAAGAGAAACAAGTTATACCAGACAAGACTGAAATCAGCAGGCTACAAGAGTACAGAAGAAAGTGACTGATGTCTTTATAACTAAAAAGGCTAAACAAATAACAAACCAAATTTCCTCTATTGGGTTTATAAAGCAGACTTGTTGAAGCTTTAAAGAATTTTCATTTATGATGAAGGGAGAAATCATTTCTTAATATATTTCTTTTATTTTTCTTTATATATTCTTATTTTCCTTTTTTATTTTTCTTTATATTTTTTATTTTCTATTCACTCTATTTTTTTTCCATTATTTTTTTTTCTTTAGGTTTTTTTTTTTGCCTTTTTAATTTAATGCTTACTAACATTACTATGAAAAAGATGACAAATGTTCTAAGGCATTACAGAAATCAGAATAAATCTTTGTCACTTCTTTTCATAAAATGGGGTAGGCTAAATCAGTAAAGCATATTTCCTAATTTAGTGCCATCTGGAAGTGTTGGCCCCTTATTCTTAGTATTGTGGGAGCAGTAGTCAGAAAAGCCATGGGGAAACTGAATTAATTAGATATCTTAATTAATTGGGCTTCTGAATGTCAAGTTAGACTATGATCTGTTAAATAGGAAAACAAAACCCAGGAATTCCTTAAGGGATGATATTGTAGAAAAGTGAATAAGCGATTACCAAAAATTCCAGCTGTTGAGCATTAAAGATGAGTTCTGTTTATAGTAATGTTCACATTCTTGACTCTTTCTTGATAGAGGTCCAAATCCAGTGTCAGCATATCATGATTTATTGAATACAAGGAGAAAGTAAGGTGAAGATAGAGAGCTAAACATTGACTCTGTCTCCCTTCTTTGTCCTTCTGCTTCTCCTTTTGTCTAATGGCTCAAGCATTTTGATCTTAGGATCCTGTGGGAAGAAATATCCATCTGGTTCAGTTCCAAGCTGGGAGAAAGATACTGGAAACATGGAGGCTGATTGGAAAGAAAGTTTAATGATGAACAGAACCATCAAGCAAATGGTTCTGGTGCAGCTGACCACATAGAGTTGAGAGTGGGGGATTTGTATACATTATCTTGGGCTTTGCACATGAGCTTCCTCTTCCTGGGCAAGAACGTGTATTCTATTGGCTGTTGTCAGATTCTCATGGGGCCATTTAGGGGTCATAGCTGGCTCTATAGGCAAACTACAAATTTTAGGTGTTTGTCTGAGCTAATTTTGGTTGAGGTTTCTGAGGGTGACGTAATGAAGGCTTGTGTTCTGAAAGGATATTGGGCAATTCCAATTGTGGCTTAATGGCTTTGTCCTGTGTTGGATCTTGAGTGAGGGCTAATCCTACCATTCGGCTTTTGTTTCAAAATATCCTGTCTTGAGTGGATTACCAAATCTGCATTTCTAAAAGGTGGCCTCCTCAGTTTGGTTTCTGAATAGGCTGGCCCAATCTTTCTTAA